>JAJIYU010000855.1:0-42945 GCA_030144865.1 Tinospora cordifolia | reverse complement strand
CTGAAATGAACAACAACATCTCCCAACTTAAATAAAGACTAGAGCAGAGTGATTATACCTGCTTTGATCAGAAACACCCTCCAATTGCTTCAAAAGAGGCACCCAACAGTAAATCTTCACTACTGCTATGCAAAAACTGGGGTTTTCCCCTTCCTACTACTATATTTGTTGTCTAAAATAGCTAAAGAACAAGAGAAGAGAAGGAAGTAAGCAAAGAAATTATTTCTTTCTTGCTGGAATGAATTTTCAGAATGAGGGGGGGGGAGGCTGGCAGAAAAAGACAAAACTGCACAGTTGTAAATAGTTTGTTACTATGGCTACAGTACCTGTTACTGTAGCTACAGTAACCCGCCGAAAGTTATTTTGTCTGCCGACAAAATAGTGACTGTATTTGTGAACAGTCACTGTATATTTGAACAGTAAATTTTAATTTTTTTTTTCGAATTTCGAGTATTACAATACTGAAATTTGTGGGTATTACAGACTGTGTCGTCCTATGCTTGACCTTTACCTCTTGTTCCTATTCTAAGTCATTCTCAATCGTTTTTCACTAATAATATGCCTATCCCTTCAACTAGTATGCTGCTAACGTCACCCTTCTAGGTCCAGTCACTCCCATAGCATTCAGATGTTGATTTATTTTGGTGAGCCACCTTTTTACTACAAATAGATCAGTCATACCTTCAAAAGTACTAGGTCACAACCTCTGGAATTCACTCAACAAATCCCGCTATTCCTTGTTATAATTGACTGATCTACTCCGTGGCACTGTATCAACAGGCCTATCCATCTAATGAATTTGAGGTTATAGTTGGATCTGAGGCTCTAGTTGCGCTGGTGACTGTACCTGCGTCTGAGTAGGCACCGACAGCTGTGGTAATGCCAATGACTGTAGAGTCGTCACCACTTGTTCACAAATTTTGGAGAAATCTCCAATCTCACTTTCTGATAAATCTTTGTTATCAATTCTAGGGTTACTAAAGTCTCTCTCTGGTTACTGCTATCCTCGAAGTACTTTCACCTCTTCTTTGACCATATCCTTCCTAGATTTGCAAATCCCTTGGCATGAACCACAAGCCAAGAATTTAATTTAGCATTCAATGATCTATTCATGTTAAGTTGAAGGATAGTGTTTATTTTATATGTATACATACATACATACATACATATATATATATCTTCTATTTTCTTCTGGTATCGTGACTCATCTTATTGACCAATACTTCCTATCCACCTATACCCTTTCGCATTTCTTGTGCTAGTGTGACTCTAGGTGGATAGTTTCTAAGTTCTCGATTTGTCTCAGTTGTCTAGGGGTTTATGCTTCTAAGTCGGCAGCATTTCGTCTATTTGTGGGTACAGGAGTTTGGATTATAATACTTAAATAATCAAATGATATATATAACAAACAATCATACAACAAACAAACAACCACTACATGCTAGCATAATGCAATCTCAAAGCTTCCGCCCGTGCTTCCAGGTCCATGTGCCCCATCCCACACTCGCCCTTCCACACAGACTTCCACCCAGAATTGCATTACACCCAAACAATGGCGCAAGTGTCTTGATATCCATGACTACAAACGTCCCACCATTCTTAGCTAGGCCCTTGGCTAAAAATAGTACAACAATGCAACCACAGACGTGTTCTAAGGCTGACGCAACCCCACCATACTATACCGCCCCATCCTAGTACAATATAGTGCGTACAAGTTCAGCCAAAGAAATCAATCACTCGCCAAATAGGGTCCGTCATTCTTCGAGTCCTGGATTTCTTTGTACCCCCAAATCCCTATGCACTCCATCCTACACAGGGACCAGAAATACAGGCTCCTCCCAAACTCGTGTCCTGACCAAACAAGTGTGCGTTCAAACATATTAGCAGTCTCTAGCCTATGTCCTAAAAGCTTTTAATTTATCTATGATCCACTGTACTCCTAAGACAGCACTCGGTCTCTACCTAGACCTAGGGTCTCATTACTTCACTTGACTAATATATCCTTCGGTAGGATTGCCAAGTTTGACTCCATAAAACTTCTATATGACACCATCGCCTAGAATCACACCTGTAACTGTAACTCAAGCGCGTTGGCATCACCCTAGTATTTTCCTAGACTTCTAGCCACCTAACATTAATTTCAATCTAGTTTGATACAATTAATCCTCGTAATACCATCGGCTCCAAGTCTTAGACCTTTCTTGAGTAGCGATCAACCTCTCTAGCCCCTTTAATCAGAATGAGGTCAACCCTCTGGTACATACTTTCGAATAAGAAGATCTAACCAGATTAGCCCTTCAGGAACCTTTATCCTGAAAGAAGGTCAACTAGCAGGGACAACTACCAGTACTCATGTCACACCTGTAATCAATGACTCAGGTATTCTAGCATCACTTCCCAAGACCTAGATCTCTACCCATGCTACCCTTTTTCAAAATCATATCCAAGAAAATTCATTTTTCGGAGAAATCAAATCCGATGAAATTCATTTTCAGTGAAAATCAAATTCAGTAAAATTTTCTTTCCAGTGAAAATCATATCCGGTGAACTTAAATCTAGCCCAATGTATCATAATATCGAGCTCTGATACCATATTTTTAACATCCCAATTTTCAACCGAACCTCCATTCACGTATTACTTCACGTATAGATCGTCACCCGATGAAAATCAAGGTGCTACTGAAAAATATCGTTCTGCCAAAATCTTTTGCTTCAAAATTCAGTTTTTTACCATTAGTTCTTCAATCAATGTTTGGATAAATTTCTTATGCAAAACAAAAGAGTCAAAATAAGTTCTCAATACATTCACCGGATTTCCCAAGATAATTCATAAACAAAGCAATGCAATAACTTTAAAGACTATTATTAAAACCAAAATTGTTAAACAAGAAAAGTCATTCAAGATAAAATAAACCAAGGTTCAAATTAACGTAATTACATTAAAACAGTCTAGTAAAAACACATAAAACATGACCTCCAAGTCTCCTATCCCGAATGACCTATCCAATGAGGTGTCCCATCAAAGTGCAAGACTTTAGATGTAAGTTACCATACTATATGGCCATGTGTAGCTGAAAAATAAAGTGGGAGTGAGCTTGAAAGCCCAGTGGATCGTTCCTACACATCACATGCATTATACAGGCCCAATCCAAAACATTACAAGCACTTTCAAAGATTAGGCGTTCAAACATTCATTTAATTTTGGTCAAAGTCTGAGACCGGGAGAAGGTTGAGATGCCTCTCGATATTCCCTGTGATCCAATCAAATCTCAGAGGGTTCCAATAACCATCTAAAATCAATCGACACTCACATCACAGCCTAAGAGAAAGTATTTATCGCGACGTCGTACTGTCTCCCAAAGACTTCAAGCTATCGCATACAGCTCCAGGTGGGAATACCTACGATCCACCTTGTAGCTCGATAATCTCAAGCAGTGACATATAGGAGATATCACCTTGATCCGCTTCAAGCTTGTCAATCGTACCGGTACATGGATTCTTAATAAATCATCGTCTTATTTTAGTTTTAAAAACAATGTCAAACACATCCAGCATCATACAATCCACTAGAGAATGTAATCCAAACTATGCTTGCAAGTTAACATGATAAGGTGCATAAATAAACAATAAGATCTAGATGCATATGCTCCTAGTCATGCATGCCATATTTGAGTAAATCCAGATGCATAATCATGTCATGAATTAATTACGCATGGATTAAATAATTCATCATATTTCACACATCATTCACACAGACCAAATAATTTCAATCTTATTTTAGTTTTATAAACAATCTCAAACACATCCAGCATCATACAATACACTAGAGAATGTAATCCAAACTATGCTTGCAAGTTAACATGATAAGGTGCAAAGATAAACAATAAGATCTAGATGCATATGCTCCTAGTCATGCATGCCATATTTGAGTAAATCCAAATGCATAATCATGTCATAAATTAATATAATATGGATTAAATAATTCATCATACATCACACATCATTCACACAAACCAAACAATTTCAATCAATTTTCTACTAAAATTCTAACAACCTAGAACTATTCAATCAAATGCTTTGAATTTTAAATCCATATAATACATATGAGCAAGGAAGTCATGCCCACCTGATTTCACCGATCTTCAGGGCAACCTTGCTTTCCTTCGAAATGTTTGATACTCAAAATCTACAATTTGTAATTCAAAAATTAATAAGATTCACTAATTTCCTAATTCACATTTAATCTTATTCAAATTACTTTTAGACTTAAATAATTTCTAAAATAATTATGTAGTCTAGATATCAGTTTCAAGAAATTTTGGATTATTGCTCAATTCTAGAATTTTATATATTCTAATTAAAATAGTTTCTAAGCCTTCTAAGTTTTTCTTAATTTGAAATTACAACTTTAATAATTTATTTACAACCCTTTTTGTAAAATTTGACTTCTAATAACTTAATCTTCGAAAATTAAATAATTTATTAATATCTTAATTAATTTAGTTATAAACAAAATAAGACTTCTAGATGTTGTAAGTTTAGTCTCAGGGCCTAAGATTTTATTATTTTCTTATAAAAGATTTTAAACTCCTAATGTTTATTTTTCATATTTTCAAGTAATTGAGTTATTAAATTATAAACTTGTAATATTAAATAAAATTATTAATGTATTGGAAAGTTATTTTCCGTTTTCAATTTTAATTTAACAGACTAATTAATTTAATTTTATTGAATCAATTAATTCTCATGTTCAACATTTTATAAATAATCTAAATTTAAATTTATTTAATTTAAATTATTAAATAAATATTCTAAACTAATTTTTCATAATTGATTTATTTAATTTCTATTTGAAATATAAAACTTTATTATTTTCCATTTGCATCTATAATCAACTAAAATAAATTTTATACTATCTAAAAGTCCAAATTTTTACCTCGCGTCGTCTTCTTCGCGCGAGCGACACTAACGACAAATCTCCTATTATTGCACGTTGCTTCTCGCTCAGATCGAAACTTTCGCCATTTCCTTCGTCGCGCGAACATGATGGCAGTACACCGGCAACACCCACAATTTCAGTTTCAATCTTCTTGTTCAATTATTTAAACCCACATCACAACTGCATCAACAGCTTATCTGCAACAAGTCTTCATCACGAACCAGCTGTTGGAAGTGTTTCATTCTTCACAGCCATTGCAAACACACACACCATACATCGCGAACAACCCCAAGCAACCAGCAGCCACAAGAAAACCAATCACGGCCAACTTGTTCCTCTGTTTTGATGACCAGAGTCCATAAAATGGAGTCTTTCAGATAGTTGCTTCATCATTTCCAGCTTTGCCCTTCATTTGAGTACAACACAACAACCAACAGCCCACACACGAAAATCAAAATCAATCACGGCTTGCTACAACTTATCTTCCTCATCCTAATAATGCACGAACGGCCGAAAAACCAAAAAATTCACCAATTGAAGCCATTGCTTCCTTCCACTTTCTTCTTCATGATACAACAGCTTAATTCCTATGTCCAACGTCATTTCCAATAGGATTTACACGTTCAGCCATTCATCACGTCCTGCAACTCACCTTATCAAGACACACCGTCCATCAACCATTCAAACCAAAAACTTTGAAATCATAACACACTTCAATGGACCAAAGTATCAGCTATTTATCTCTTTCATTCCTGCCGACCGTATTACTCACAATCAAAACCAAATTCCAGAATTCTTGTTTCTTCCTTCACCGTCAAACAGCTGAACGTCCCAAAACCCAGCTTCATTCTTCATTCTGTAGCAGGGACAACAACGATTTGAGCAGAAGCGACACAGCCCCATTGCCCTCTGTTTCTTCTTCCTGCTTTGGTTTCTTCTTCTCCCCTGTCTCGGACGCCTAACAGTGGTCTTCCCTTCTGTTTCGTCTTCTTCTTCGTCCCTGTTTCGGATGCCCAAAATAGAGATCTGCTCTCCTTCGTTCTTCCGTCGACACGCACCACTCTGCAGCCTTTGTTCATCTTTGCAGCAACTGTATTGGTCTTCTTCTCCACTCATGTTGCGCAGCAGTGTCTTCTTCGTTCTTCAGTCATGCAAAAACGCAGCAGAGGAGCTGCTTCCCTTTCTTAAGCTCTCGATCGTCCTTCCTCAATTCTCCAGAGCTTTCGATTATCACTGCCCGAATTCGAACAACCCAGAAATATTCATCTCTTTCCAGTCATTCAAGCCTTCGCCCGAAATCCAGAATTTCTGGATTTCAGTTTTTTTTTTAACTCTCATTATAAGTTTATATACACTATATATTTACCCTTATTATAAAATTATAAAATTGATATATATCATTCTCTTTGATTTATTTAACCCTTAATATCAATTTACATGTGTTACCATTTTTTTTTTATAATTCTCTCATTTCACTGCTATAAAAATTATATGTATTACAAATATTATATGTTATGAATTTTTTATGTGTTAAACAATAACAATTATTTCATTACCATACATAAAATAAACTTATGTGTTAAATTATTTATTATTTGATAATAAATAAACTAATCATTTATCTTATTTTCGCTCGCGACGTAGCATACTCGTAAAATTCTGGGGTATACATCCAAGTCCGAGTTGTTTTGTGGACTTAGAAAAGTTTTCATTTTCATTTCTCAAGTATGGTCATCCACAAGAGTTTTAACATGAAAGTGGTCCTTTGCTATTCCCAAGTTTAACGTGATGCTTGGCACTTAGGAAATTTTAGGACATAGGCTTTGTGGACCTCCTACTCATTTTAAGACTGACCTAGCACTTCAGATTTAAGCGCTTTTGGAACATAGATTCATCACAAAGCCCTTGCTCATCTTGAGGTTGAACCGATATCTAGGATTTTCCATGGAGACCTTGCTCATTCTAAGGCCGAGTTGGTACTTGGGACTTAGAAAAATTTTGGGTTTCAATCCATGATTATACTTGAGCAAGGGTTATGTAGCACTTTTGGCTCTTTCTAGGCCTTTTTAAGACCTTCTTAGTGATAGTTAAAGCGGATGATTCTATTCAAACCATAAGATAATCTAGGTTTCCTTGAGACATTTTCCCAAGATAATTCGAACAGATGATTCTACTTAGACCCTAGGGTACTTTAGGTGTTCTTGAGACCTTCCCAATGATAATACAAGTAAATGATTCTGCTCATACCCCAAGATACTCTACATCTCCCTGAGACCTTCTTCTCCTCAATAATCAGAGCAAATTAATATGCTCAGACCTTTGGGTGCCCTAGGTCTTCTTGATCTTGTATGTTTAGAAGGACTTGCTCTTGAGACACGTTCATCGGTGTATGATTGGTGTAAATTATGTTCATAGGCTTGCTTTTCTTTTGGGGTCCACCGACCTCACCTCTTTCTCGTACCCAGTTAGCTTTATTTTCCATATCATCCTTCTTTCTTCTGGCCATCTTCTTGGAAAAACCATGTTCTTCCTTCTTGGCTTATGTCAACTCATCCACCTCAGTATACTTTTTGGTTGAGCAACTCCTAATAAGTGTTGAATTTCTTCTTAGCCAATAAATAATGCAACTTACCGAGTCATAGGCTAGATCAAAAAGCTATTACTATCGTTCTTTTATTCCAATCATTGACCTCCACTCTTGCTACCTTGAATTTGTTCTTAAACTCAATGAAGGATTCTCTAGCCTTTTCTTGCAAGGTCAAGAGGTTGTCAACTTTTTTCTTCCTCTCCCTTATCCTGTGGAACTGTGCCATAAACTTTTGTGTTAATTCTTAGAATGATGAGATAGAACCAAGGGCTAGGTTCAAATTCCATTTTCATGTGGCTGAGCTAAAGTGATTTGTAATCCCCTTGCACGTGGTTGCATTGTCATAATTCTTGAAAAACATCTAGGCCTTATAGTCCTTGATGTGCTCCTTTAGGTCCACTATGCCTTCATACACTTTCCCATTTTATGTCTTCATGTCTTTTGGAAGAGTCGACTCTCTATTTCTACATGAATGAGGAAAGTAGACTTATGTACTCATCTCATGGATGAGTTGTTTGAGGATGTGTAGATCATAAAGGACCACTTTGACACGAGTAAGATCATGGTTTTCTTTGGAGATCATCACGGCGTCATGGCTGACTGACCTTTGATTTCAAAATCTGCGAATGCCATGCGTGGTCAAGTTGGCATGACAACAACTCCACTGCACTTTGTTTCTTTTTTTCGTTTAGTGTATTCTAAAGGTCATCCAATGGGAGCTCCTTCATTACATCTCACATAGATTGTGTTGACTCTGCTTATCAAGGCTTAAGACACACTTTGGTTTTTGCAAGATTGTTTACCTTCGGCTTCGATTAGTTTTCTTATGAATGAGGTAGGGGTAGCTACTCTTGTTGGAAGAAAGCCGGTAGCATGGCATGTAAGGTCTACTGTTGCTCCATTATGACATGGGATGTCATCTCTATAGTTTTCTCTAACACATTAATCATTGCAAATTTTTCAACAAAGTTTTTCTTCCTTACCAAAGGTCTTTTATGGCGTGGACAAAGCGCTTCTCGTGATGTTACCACTTCTTCAACTATAGGTACGCCGATGGTGTTAAAGTTCATTTCTACCATTAATGATGAATTGGTAAAGTTTATTTAAACTCATCCCAACAAATGGTATCGATTATTGAAGCAAAAATTTACTAACCAAGAATAAAAATGAGCAAAAGTAATAATAACACTAGAAATTAAAAGAAAAAGCTCAGAAAAATTGTCGGGACCCCGTCTATTCTTTCCATGACCAATCTGGCGACCCAATAACCCATCTAATCGCCCTTCACACACCAACCAAATGAATCACTATTAAGCCTAACATTATCCAACATCTCTATAAAATTTAAGTGGCAGTAGAACAATTCTTACTTTAGAATGATGTCTAAATTTAAGTGGCAGTAGAACAATTCTTACTTTAGAATGATGTCTTACATCTTGTCATAGTATATAATATCACATATTCTTAAAATCTTACAATATTTTTACCCTATCAAGAGTATTTACAACAAAATATCTAATTTACAATTCAATCTACTAAATCAAGATCCCTTTACCTTTGTCCTACGAAGTAGATTGTGAAAAATGGTGAAAGGCGTAGTGAGCAACATGGCTTAGTGAGTAGTATAAAATAACACAACAGTTGGTATGTAAAAGTCTATCATAATGATATATGCATGTAATGTCATGAACAGTTAACTCATTTCATTTATAGTGACAGTAGTATTTGTCATATGCAATATTTATCATATCATAACATGCTCAAATGAAAAACCAATTCAACTATTAGAGACCCATTATAGTGTCAACAGACACAGTATCTATCAAACAATCAGACCCGCTATTAGTGTGAATGGACGCGCGACATCTTTTCACAAGAGAACTAATATTTTACTGTACTTGCCACATATTGTTGATATCTTTATTGAAATTTTTTAGAGAACAACGATTCTTTGAGCTAATACACTGTACTAATCACCAAAAACTCTTAAATTCATTTTCAACATGCAATTTATAGAATATGCATGAAACTAAAGTACATGCAAGTAAAATAGACTCATCAAAGTTCCTCAAATTTTCACACTTAGCTAATTCTCCCTTAAATTTTAAGTTCATGCAATCTATTCCTGAATTTTCTTGTGCTCAAACAATACATTGGATTGTTATGGAGTTTGACTGACATCAACTAGACTCATCAAAGTTTTTTCACAATTTTAAATCAGCATTTTTGGACACCATTTGATATTATTATGAAGCACCCAAAGTCAGGGTTTTCATTTCAGCCTAGTTTCGTTGCCCTAGCTAGACATGTCTATTTTACTTGATTTTTGGTAGACAACATCGTCATTGATCCAAAAAACATCTCCACAGAATTTCATTCTCATCAAACAACTCTAGGTTGATCAATTTGATGCCTAGTCTTCTATTTCATTTTTATTCAAGGACAAAGATAGGGTTCGATTTTCTATTTTATAGCCTAGAAAATTTTATCCAATTGAGCTAAAATTTGACTATAGTGTATCGACACCGATCTAGAACTCACCATAAAAATTTCAAAGCAAAATAAGGTCTCTAACCCATTTAATTCATGGCACCACTATACTGTCAAAATGTATGCTATGACATATTCTAGTTAGTCCATATACATGTACATATTCCCTTCCAGCATGATAACCATATACATATTCCATTTCAAGCCTAGATTATTAACCCATTTGATGAACCAAAGTTAGTTCTATTATTACTTCATCTTAGCATTATCACAAGTTATGCGTATAAATTCACATATCATCTATAGTTGCATCATTTAAAACAACAAAATTCATGGAAAAGCCAAGGTTCTTACCTTTTAGTTGGCTTGATTTCTTCTTCACAAAAGTTAGTTCCTCAATCCAAGTCTCAACTATGTTGTTGATTTCTTCATTCCCTTCAATTTGGTCACTATGATCATGTGGTTTAAGCTTCCCAAGTGTAGCAACAAGAGGTGAAAGAAGAGCAGTTGCAAAGATTTGTTATTGGAAGGCAAAGAAAAAGAGGAAAAAGAGATTTGGAGAATGACCCTTTATAATGGATTTCCAACTTGCCACCTTGCCCTCTTAATGCCACCTTTCTCAAAGGTTTTCATACTTTAAGCCTCCTCCTACTTGTTTTCGCTTGCAGCTCAAGTTTGAGTTCAATTTAACCAAGAGAGAGTCAAATTTCATGTTCTATCATCAAATTCGTCGAACTATCCTTTCATGGAATCCACTACTGTGACGACCTGTGTTTTTATATACAAAAATTTTCGGGTCCAATATATGTATTTTCTGAAATTTTAATGTAGATACATGAATTTATCTAAATTTTTTCCATTTTATAATATTTATTAAAGAAAATTAGAATAAATGGGAAAAAATACGATTTAGAAGCGAAAATATATGAAATTATGAGTAAAATGTAATTTCTAGAGACAAATAATTTTTAGGATTGATTATTAAATTTTTAAAATAATTATGAAATTTTTAGAGTAACTAATGAAATTTTTGGGAGAAAAATGTGATTTTTGGTGGATTATTCAATTTTTTGAAACAATAATTGTATAAGTAATGGAAAATGATGTATGAAATGATGATTAAATGATTTTTGATGATTTTTAAAAATGTAAAATTTTGATATAATATATATATATGTGTGTGTGTGTGTGTGTGTGTGTGTGTATGTGTCAATGTACAAAAAAAGGGGGACGAAATTAGAAAATATATATATATATATACATATAAAAAAATAGTGGAGGGGGGCCTGGGTAGACCCAAATCCCAGCGGATCAAGAACCCAACCCGCACGGGCCGACCAAGCGGCCCGAGCGCTAGGCGCAGGCCAGCTCAACTGGACTGGCCGGCCCATGCGCCCAACGGCAAACAGACTCCCCTTGGTTTTTGTCATTTTGTGCCATCTTTTCATCGAATTTTGCTCAATTTTCTTTGATTTTCTCAGCAATTTCCAACAAGAAAACCATGGGAATCCCTAGTTTTTGATCCATAGTTTTGAGGTGGCCAATAGATGATGCCAAATGGGCATCTAGCATGAGAGCCTAAAGGCCACGTGGATAGCCACGTGTCATCCTATTTGGCCATGCAAGCACCCTTTCATGCAATAAAACCCATTCTTGAGCATAAGTTCCAGATTTTTCAGCTACTATAGCCCATGTTCATGAGCTCATATCTCCTTTGTTCCTTGGCCAAATTCATTAAATCTTAGCTTGTTTTAAAGCTCTTACTACTATCTACGAAGTCCCACAAGCAACTCGCGAAATCATGGAACCATTTGAAGTTGAAACCCTCGAGAAGAGTTGTTGTTCATAGTGTTCAAACCCATAAACCAGAAAATTTGTGTTGAAGCCACCTTTGGAGCATCGATTCCTAGGCCATTTCAAGCCCATTTTGGAGGTAAGACTATCCACGTTCATCCTTTCCATGTGTACTCTAACCTCCAACTGATAGAAAATAAAAAATAAGGATTTACACATGTTTTTCGAGCCAATTATCTACTCACTGTTACAACAGTATGACAGAAACAGTGTTGGAGCAACTATAAGGGGGCTCACACCTAAACCATTCCAAGTTCGTCCCTGAGGTAAGATCCTTCGTTTTACCCGTTGTCATGTGTATTTCAATGTCCAAGAGTTGAAAAGCAAATATTAGAACTTTAAATATGTTTTGCAAGTCACTGTCATTGACTGTTTGACTCATTGTTACAACAATGCCAACAGAAATTAGGTTAGGACCAGATTTGAGGTTGTATTTGGAGCACCTAAGGGCATTCGTTTTGAATAAAACCAGAGGCATTTAAACCTCATAGTAGAGGCTACAGCGAGGTATAAAGATCTAACCATAAGCCTATGTGAATATGATCTACTACACTTACAAATATGCCATGTTAGCTGGATTTTTAACATTTAGAAAAATTTCTAAGTTTTAGAATACATGTGACTTGTCTAATGAGATTTTTTAACATGATTTTGGGCCTATATATGCTTACTATTTGGAAACATCCTTGATGGAAAATTGTAGAATAACCTACATACTTGCAAAATGTGCAAGGAATGGCCCTTAGATTAGAGGTATGATGAGGTGAATAAACACATGAAAGAATGATAGAAATGTGAACCCAGAAATTCCAGTAATTCAGCTGAAGATTTTGAAAGTAAATTAAATAAACAAACCTCAGTGTTTTTAGCTGAAATTTGGTGGAGAAATTCTTAAGTATTTCTATAATTTTCATACCAAATTTCAGAGCATTCTGATAGGGATAAGTAGGTCAAATTAGGCAAACAGCCACTGTCTGTCACATAAAATCCAAGAACACACAGACCCTGATATGTCAATTAAAAACACTATCAAATGGAGTCCTAAAATCGTGATTTAAAATTCTAGGGAACAGTTAAGGAGTCTAGAACAGATCTACAAAATTTGGCACAAATCAAATGTATAGGTTACCCGCAGAAAAATTGGCAAGCTCACTGCGCAAGAGAGCAAAGAACCCAAAACTTGGCTAAGTGTTGGGATTTTGAGACTCTGACCCAATTTTGACCCAAATGGCCTATGTTGACCCAATTTGGGCACAAATTGACCAAAAGTGACTAGGATGACCACATTGACCAAAGTTGACTAGGTTTGACCAATTGACTGAAATGGCTCAAGTCGATCAAAACTGAGTAGGGACAGTGAGATAAGAGATGTGGCCAATGCATGGATAGAACTGAGATTGAGTTGATTGATGAAGATTCGAGAAAGTACTACGGGTCTGGGCCAATTGTCGACGAGACATCGGTGTGCAGGACCCGAGGTGAGTAGTTTGATTCAGGTATTTCTGTGACTTATATTCCTTGCATAAAACTTGTGTGAAATGACATGGTTTAAATAGTTTCACGAGATTTTGATACATCTGATTGGTTTTGATATGAGTAGATGTACACTGGTAGTGAGACCATAGGCTCGAGGACCGAGCGTCAGGGTTAGGGTACTTGATGTGATTGTGATAGACTCGAGGTCTGAGTGCCAGGGGTTAGGGTATATGATCAGTGCGCCTAGCTACCGAACCAGCTCGGGTCATGGGACTCAGGGTCTGAGCATCAGGGGTTAGGGCATATGATCAGTGTGCCTAGCCACCAAACCCGCTCGAGCCATGACACTTGAGGGCCGAGCGTCGGGGTAGGGTATTCGACTAGTACGCCTAGCTCACGACCCGCTCGAGTGGCCAGTACGCCTGACTCAGGACCCGCTCGAGGGACGACCATAGGTTGGGTTTGTTGAGTTAACCTAGCCTAGATATGTTTTTAACTGGTATGGATTTGAGATGTTTTCTAAAACTGTTGCACTATTTATAATTGTTTTCATATTATGTCATGTTTTCGATTGTCATATCATTTTTATTGTTTATGCATACATGCATTGTTTTAGAATATTGGTTATGGTTGACATGCTGATCTTTCTACTCACTGAACCAGGTGGATTTTAGGCTCACTACTCTTATCACTATTTCAGGTTCTTCAGTGGCTACTAAAGGGAAAGGCATGGTGATTGTCTGATTCCCTGATGACTCTTATCTCCTTTCTTTTGGTCTTTTGATTTAGAGGTTGGTCACTCCTTGTTTGTGTATAAGTAGTCATTTATGTATTTTGGACATGACTAATATGTAATGAAATGTTTTCGCTTCACGTATTGCCTACTTTTGCTTTTAAGTGTTCCGATTATGCTGATATCATTTCTAATAAGTGATTGGAAAGGGCTTAACGGTGGTTGGGCAAACTCGACATGGTGAGTAAGTTCGTCGGGCCACTATGCCAATCGGGCCGCCCTTGGCTTAGAGAAGGGGTCCTGACAAGACTCGGTATCAGAGCCTTAGGTTCAAAGGAACTGAAAAGCATTAATAAGTGAAGAACCTAGACGATATCAGAGTGATTGCAAAAGTAAACGAATCATCAAATAAAGAAGAGGAGACGAGCAAACATAAAACGTAGTTTGAATATTACATAAAATGATAATGAACTATTAGTGTCCGGTTTATTTTGAATATATTAATAACCAACAATCCAGTTTCAATTGCGGATAAATATGCCACCTCGGCGAGGTAAAGCACCACCTAGGTGGCGCTGACCACTGCTCAAGCCTAGGGAGCCGACACCACCACCACCCCCCTCTTGTTCATCCCAAGCTAGACTAGATACAGAGACTTAAGGCAGTGATTACGGCCTCTAACGAGGCTGCTCAGGCCCAGATGGCCTTACTGATGGAGAGGCTAGACCGATTGGAGGCTACTAGGTAGAGAGCCGAGTCAGCATTGCAGTCTGCCCCACCTGTGCCACCAGTTGCTGAGCCACCAGCTGTTGAGCCACCAACTGGGCTGGTAGTAACACTTGCAGCCCCAGCCCAGGATAGACAGGGAGAGGAGAGAACCCATGCCTGGCTCCTCAAGAGCTTCATGGATTTGCGCCCTAAGAGTTTTAGAGGTGACATAGGACTAGTTACTGAGTATGGAGAAAAACGTTGAAACCTTGAGACTATCAAAGGCAGATCAAGTGTTGTTTTCATCCCATATGTTGGAGAGTGAAGCTGCTAGGTGGTGGCGTTTTACCAGGAGCATTGAAGGCCCAATCACTTCATGGGCCAAGTTTAGAGAGCTGTTTCTAGAGGCTTACATTCTCGAGACTGAGAGGGAACACAAGAAGGTGGAGTTTTTGAGCCTATGCCAGGGACTATGACCGTGTGAGAATATACACATCGGTTCTTATAGCTAGAGGCTTATGCACCTGGGTTGATTGCTGACCAAAGAGAGAGAGCTGAATTCTATCAATGAGGACTAAGGGTTGCCATCAGGCAGGCGACTTCCACATCTAGGGCCCAGACCTTAGAGGAGATCCAGAGGAAAGCCCTGTAGTAAGAGATGGATGGTCTAGATGATCGCCCTGAGATTTCTACAGTATCTGGCAATACCCCTCAGCCACAGCTACAAGAATAGGTCACATCGTAGACTCAACCATCACATAGAGGTGGGTCTGGAGGTTATCGGGGCTGTGGTCGCTTCCAGAAGCAAAGGAAGAGGAAGTATCATGAGGCACAGTCAAGTGGCACTCCTAGCCAGGCCACCAGCCAGGCAGTAACACTTGCAGCCACTCTCGTGCAGGCACATCCACCAACAGAGCAGCAGAACACATTTTTAGGAAGTTGAGACAGGGGCCGTGGTAGAGGCCGTGGGCAGAGTCAGAGCTATCAGGGCAGTGCGGACAGGTTTGTTACAAGAAGGTTGAGTGTTCGACTCTAATTGGTGGTCCTAGTTCTTCCACCCTGATTATCAGAGATAAAGCACAGGCCATCACCCAGTCTGACATTGATTCGATGAGGACTTTGGTGGACGGTACCGTCTCACTTTGTGATTCATCTGTTTATGTATTAATTGATGTTGGTTCTAGTTTGTCTTTCATTTCTAGATGTGTCATAAATAGATGGGACTTAGACCAATTAGGGATCCTACTTGGTTGATGTTGAGCACTGCTGCTGGGGAACACACCTACTCCAACATGATCTGTGAGAGATGTGTAGTTGGGCTAGGAGATTTTGAGACTATAGTAGAACTTTGAGTATTGGAGTTTCTCGAGTTTGATGCCATACTTGGTATGGACTGGCTGGCTATGTACCACGCATATGTTGACTGCTTTGCCCAGAGGGTTGTGTTTCAGATTCCAAGCCAACCCACTATTGTCTTCCTGGGTAAAGCTTCTGATAAGCTGAGTACTCAAGGCTGATTATGCAGCATGAGATTGATACTTTAGCTGGTTTGACGACCATAGATGAGGTACCTGCACGACCGTCTATTGATGAGATCCCATTTGTCAAAGATTTTCGTGAAGTATTCCCTGAGGATCTACCCGGCTTGCCCCCTAAGCAAAAAATTGACTTCATTATCGAGATCATTCTAGGGACACGACCTGTATCGATTCCTCCTTACCTCATGGCTCCTAAGGAACTACAGGAATTGAAGGTCCAACTAGAGGAATTGTTGAGTAAAGCCCAGCTTTATTTTTCCCAGTGTGTCACCTTGGGACGCTCCGGTATTGTTTGTGAAGAAGAAGGCGGGAGCCTCCGCCTATGTATTGACTACCGGCAACTGAACAAGGTGACGATCAAGAACAAGTATCATCTCCCACGTATTGATGACTTATTTGACTAGCTTAGAGGTGCTAAGGTGTTTTTGAAGATTGATTTGAGATCTGGGTACCATCAGCTAAGAGTCAGGGAGGAAAATGTGCCGAAGACTGCATTTCGCACTAGATATGGGCACTATGAGTTCTTAGTCATGCTGTTTGGCGTGACAAATGCCCCAACCATGTTTATGGACCTCATGCAGAGGGTGTTCCAACCATACCTTGACACTTTTGTGATTATCTTCATCGATGACATCTTAATTTATTCGAGGTCCCCCGAGGAGCATGCCGAGCACCTGAGGATCGTAGTGCAGACTTTGAGAGAACATAGATTATATGCTAAGTTCAGCAAGTGCGAGTTTTGACTATCAAAGATCTTATTTTTGCGTCATGTGGCTAGGGCTAAGGGTATCTCTATATACCCCACCAAAGTCGAGGCAGTTATCAGTTGGCCAAGACCTACAACAGTGACAGAGATCCGTAACTTCTTGGGTTTAGCAAGCTATTATCATTGTTTTGTCCAGAACTTCTCGAGGATTGCAGCTCCGATGACGAAGTTAACCAAGAAGGATACTCTTTTTGTATGGACTGACAGGTGAGAGGAGGCCTTTCTTGAGCTTAAACAGAGAATGACATCGGTTCCAGTACTAGTGCTGCCAGAGCCCGGTCGAGAGCTGTCCATATATACCGATGCATCACAGATAGGCTTGGACTGTGTTTTGATGCAGGATGACAGGGTTGTAGCTTTTGCCTCTCAACAGTTGAAGGATCATGAGATGAACTACCTTGTACATGACTTAGAGCTAGCAACAGTAGTATTCACACTTAAGATCTGGCAGCATTACCTTTATGGCGAGCATTTCACGCTCTATTCAGATCATAAGAGCCTTAGATATTTGTTTTCGCAGAAGGATCTGAACATGAGGTAGAAGTGATGGATGGAGCTGTTGAAGGACTATAATTTTTCTATTGAATACCACCCAGGAAAAGCTAACGTAGTGGCTGATGCTTTGAGTAGGAAATGGATCAAGATTGCATATATGGCGAAACATATGTCCCATGAGTGGATGATGTTTGATTTTGCTTCAAATTTGAGTATCTAAGTCATCTACTGAGGTCGAAGTCAGTACACAGATTATAGCCCAGCCAATTCAAATTCAGGAGATCACAGAAGGACAGCCTCGTGATACCGACTATGACATGTTCAAGGCTTGGGCGGATGACGCTTCTCGAGGAGAGTGGTCACTGGATTCACAGGGTACACTGAGGTTTAGGGGACGGCTATGGGTACCAAATGACACTAGGCTGAGACGTAGTGTGCTCAAGGAGCTACACCGATCGAGATATGTTGTTCATCCAAGCGCCGATAAGATGTACCAAGATGCCAAATGAACATATTGGTGACCCAGGAAGAAACAAGACATAGCAGTCTTCATTCAGAGATGTGATATGTGCCAGCAGGTCAAGGCTGAACACCAGAGACTTGGTGGATCCTTACAACCCTCATCTATACCAAAGTGGAAGTGGGAGCACATCACTATGGACTTCGTTACAATATTACACTGTACACAGTAGAGACATGATGCTATTTGGGTAGTTGTGGACCGTTTGACGAAGTCTGCCTACTTTCTTCCTATGCATACCAAGGATTCAGTGGAGCGGTTGAGCCGACTTTATATCAGGGAGATTATGAGGCTCCACGGGGTTCCCTTATCCATTACGTTTGACAGAGACACAAGGTTCACGTCCCAATCTTGGCAGGCATTGCAGACTCAATTGTGAAAGAGGGTGAACCTTAATATAGCATTCCATCCACATACTGATGGTCAGTCTGAGCCTGTGATCCAGATCCTAGAGGATATGCTGCGATCATACATTTTAGATTTTGGTGGTAGTTGGAAGGATCACTTAGCTCTATGTGAGCTTGCTTATAATAACAGCTACTAGTCGAGCATTGGGATGGTGCCGTTTGAGGCATTATATGGTCGACCATGCAGGTTTCCCGCCTGTTGGCCCAAGACAGGTAACAGAGCATTCTTAGGCCCTGCTTTCATACAAGAGCAGAATGAGAAGATACAGAGGATTAGACAGAATATGAAGGCCACTCAGGATCGACAAAAGAGTCACGCAGATAACCAGAGAAGGGTCCTTGAGTTTGATATTGGTGACAATGTCCTCCTCCGCATTTCGCCTCGTAAGGGACAAACACGATTCAGGATTTCAAGGAAGCTCACACCGAGATTTATTGGGCCTTTTGAGATCCTTGAGAAGATAGGCCTCATTGCTTATCGACTAGCATTACCACCACCGCTATCGTGTGTGCAATGTATTCCATGTTTCTATGTTGAAAAAATATCACCCTGATCCCTCGCATGTTATTGATTGGAGGCATGTTGAGCTGCGAGAGGACTGTACTGTTGATGAGATGCCTATGGCCATCATAGATCAAGCTGCAAAGAGGTTGCGCAACAATGGGATACCAATGGTACGAGTACGCTGGTTGTTCCATGGCGCTGAGCAAGATACATAGGAGATTGAGGATTTTATAATCTGCCACTACCCTAAACTGATGAGTGTTGCGTCTTGACTTGTGTTATCTATGTCACTGTAAATTTCAAGGACAAAATTTCTTATAAGGAAGGGAGGCTATGACGACCCGTGTTTTGATATACACATATTTTCGGGTCCAATATATGTATTTTCTGATATTTTAATGAAGATACATGAAGTTATCTAAATTTTCTCAATTTTATATTATTTATTAGAGAAAATTGGATAAATGGGAAAAAATACGATTTTGAAGAGAAAATACATGAAACTATGAGGAAAATGTAATTTTCGGAGAGAAATGATTTTAAGGATTGATTATTAAATTTTTAGAATAATTATAAAATTTTTAGAGTAATTAATGAAATTTTTGGGAGAAAAATGTGATTTTTGGTGGATTATTCAATTTTTTGAAAAAATAATTATATAAGTAATGAAAAATGATGTATGAAATGATGATTAAATAATTTTTGATGATTAAAAAAATGCAAAATTTTGATATCTATATGTGTGTGTGTGTGTGTGTGTGTCAATGTACAAAGAAAAGGAGGATGAAATTAGAAAAAATATTAAAAAAATAGTGGAGGGGCACCTGGGCGAACCCAGGCCCTAACAGGCCGGTCCACGTGCCCAATAGCAAACAAAACCCCCTTGGTTTTTGTCGTTTTGTGCCATCTTTTCCCCAAATTTTACTCGATTTTCTCTGATTTTCTAGGCATTTTCCAGCAAGAAAACCATGGGAATCCTTGGTTTTTGATCCATGGTTTTGAGGTGGCCAATAGATGATGCAAACTGGGCATCAAACATGAGAGCTTGGAGGCCACATGGATAGCCACGTATCATTCTATTTGGCCATGCAAGCACCCGTTCATGCAACAAAACTCATTCTTGAGCACACAAGTTCCAGATTTTCCTGCTGCTATAACCCATGTTCATGAGCTCATATCTCCTTCGTTCCTTAGCCAAATTCATCGAATCTTAGCTTGTTTTAATGCTCTTACTACATCTACGAAGTCTCACAAGCAACTCACTGAATCTTGGAACCATTTGAAGCTAAAACCCCCGAAAAGAGGCATTGTTCATAGTGTTCAAACCCAAAAACCATAAAAATCTGTGTTAAAGCCACCTTTGGAGCTTCGATTCCTAGGCCATGTCAAGCCCATTTTGGAGCTAAGACTATCCATCTTCTTCCTTTCCATGTGTACTCTAACCTCCAACTGATAGAAAATAAAAAAATAAGGTTTTACACATGTTTTTCAAGCAATTAAAATTGGTTACAGCAGCGTGACAGAAACAGTGTTGGAGCAACTATAAGGGGGCTCACACCGGAACCATTCTAGGTTCGTCCCTGAGGTAAGATCCTTCATTTTACCCCTTATCATGTGTTCAATGTCCAAGAGGTAAAAACCAGATATTAGAACTTTAAATATGTTTTGCAAGTCACTGTCATTAATTGTTCGACTCACTGTTACAACAATGCCAACAGAAATCAGGTTGGGACCAGATTTGATGTTGTATTTGAAGCACCCAAGGACATTCGTTTTGACTAAAACCAGAGGCGTTTAAACCTCATAATAGAGGCTACAGAGATGTATAAAGATCTAACCATAATCCTATGTGAATATGATCTACTACACTTACAAATATGTCATGTTAGCTGGATTTTTAACACTTAGAAAAATTTCTAAGTTTTAAAATTTCTAAGTTTTAGAATACATGTGACTTGTCTAATGAGATTTTTGAACATGATTTTGGGCCTATATATGCTTACTATTTGAAAACATCCTTGATGGAAAATTGTAGAATAACCTACATACTTGCAAAATGTGCAAGGAATGGCCCTTAGATTAGAGGTATGATGAGGTGAATAAACACATGAAAGAATGATAAAAATGTGAACCCAGAAATTCTAGTAATTCGGCTGAAAATTTTGAAAGTAAATTAAATGAACAAACTTCAGTTTTTTTAGCTAAAATTTGGTGGAGAGATTCCTAAGTATATCTATAATATGCATACCAAATTTCAGAGCATTCTAATTTGAATAAGTAGGTCAAATTAGTAAGCTTAGATCCTAGAGGATATATCTTTCCATTCTGGTGAGGAATTGTGCTTGATTTGTAGAGAGAGTTCATGGATATCAAATAGTCAAACTTGTGTCACTTGTGCCACATGTGTTCATCCAAGGATGACCTCAGATTAGTTCATCCAACAAAGTCTCCTTGGTTTGAGAAGGTGGTATCTAATTTCAAGAATTCATTGTATGTTCATCCTTGGCCTGTGCTAGTCCATACCAAAATCTTTTATCTTAGATTAGTTGGGCCTAGGTATGAGCTAGTTCTACAAGTTGTGTTAATCCTTGTTGTCACCACAAGTCCAATATCACAATACTTGATTTTTTTTCAAATTTGATTTCTCAGTACTTTAAGTACTCTCCCTAGAAATTTACTCATCCTCGTGAATGAGCTCACCTTAGTTGATCTTTACTCATTTCTAAGTATGAGCTCACTTTAGTTTATCTATGTTTATCCCTAAGTATGAGCTCACCATAGTAGATCTCTGGCCAACCTTACATAGAACTAGGAGCTCATTTTAGTTGATCTCTATCATACCTTGGTATTAGCACACCTTAGTCAACCTCTAATCATCCCTAAGTATGAGCACACCATAGTTGATATGTACTCATCTCTAAGTATGAGCTCACCTTAATGGATCTTTGTTTATCTCTAGGTTGCTCACCTTAATTGATCTTAGCTCATCCCTAAGTATGACCTCACCTTAGTTGATCTCTAGTCAACCTTACGTTTGACTAGGAGCTCACTTTAGTCGATCTCTACTCATCCCTTGATATAAGCTCCCTTTAGTCGATCTCTGCTTGTCCCTAAGTATGAGCACACCTTAGTTGGCCTTTGCTCATCCCTAAGTATCAACACACCATAGTCGATCTATCCTCATCTCTAAGTATGAGCTCACCTTAATGGATTTATGTTTATCTCTAAGTATGAGTTCACCTTAATTGATCTTAGCTCATCCCTAAGTATAAGCTCACCTTAATTGATCTTTTCTCATCCTTCACCTTAGTAGATTTTTGCTCATCCCTAAGTATTAACACACTTTAGTCAATCTCTACTTATCCTTATGTATGAGCTCACCTTAATTAATTCCTTCTCATCCCTAAGTATGAATTCACCCTAGTTGACTACTACTCATCCCTAGGTATAATTTCACTTTAATTGACCTCTGCTCATCTCTCACCTTAGTCAATGTCTGCTCATCCCTCGATATGAGCACACCTTAGTTGATCTCTACTCATCCTTAGGTATGAGCTTACATTAATCGATATCTAGTCATCCCTAAGTTTGAGTTCACTAGTAAATCTCTGCTCATCCTTGGATATGAACTCAACTTATCTCTGCTCATCCATGGGTATGAACTGAATTTAATTAATCTCTGCTCATCCTTAAGTATGAGCCCACCTTAGTTAATTTCTACTCACCTCTAGATATAAGATCTAGAGCTCACTGTAATTGAAATTCTACTCATCCTAGGTATGAGCTTACATTAATCGATCTTTAGTCATTTCTAAGTATGAACTAACCTTAGTAAATCTTTGCTCTAGATATAAACTCGCCGTAGACGTTCTCTCCTCATCCTTGGATATGAACTCAACTTTGTTAATCTCTATTTATCCGTAGGTATGAACTCAATTTAATTGATCTGTGCTCATCCTTAAGCATTAACCCACCTTAGTTAATCTCTACTCACCTCTAGATATGAGATCAAGAGCTCACTGTAATTAAATTCTACTCATTCTTATATATTAGCCTAACTTAGTCATCTCAGCCGATCCTTGTTGAACTGTTCCCATATAAGCTTAACTCAACCTAGAAAAGAACTAATATTACATATATATAATTATATGACCATAGTCATGATCAATATTATAAATATAATTGTGTGATAAAATACAAAAATCTGCCAAGCCATCCAAAATAAATACCTGTAAACTAGGACCAAAAGGTCTAAACCAAAAGAGTTAAGTTAGGACATTGCGCCACCAAAATTGCACCCAATTGTTATTAAATAATTAAAACTATTTCACAAGACAGAAATTAAAAAACAAAAAAGAAGGGGTGAAGTATTTTTTGAATAATAAACTTAAATCTATTATCTCAAGTTAATCCTGTTGCTTATGACAATATCATGTATAATTCATTCTCATACTCTTTTGCCACTGATTTCCCTGGTCGTGTTCTCCATTAACTATGCCAACCATCTTTCCCTTGTTTTCTCTTTTCTTGCAACATGAGAAAACCACAACCATTGTGGCTCCTTTTGCCTTGTTGTTAAGGCCATTTCAGACTCACCCAACGCTACTGTGATGAGAAACTAGCTTAACACCAAAAGAACAGTAAAGCAAATAAAAAATAAACAAAATGTTGTTCTGCAGGATGCTTGATACCATAATATCAATGGCAAGAACCCACGTTGAGGAATATTGGCACTCCAATAAGTGAGGTTCAAAATCCAATCGGCTTTGACCTTCCTTTTCATGTTTTTAGTCCTGTAGTTTTACAAATAGGACACAAGTTCTTCTGCATTAGCCACTGTTTAATGCAGCCTGTGTGGAAGTCATGCCCACATTCCAATACACCAAGATCTTCTCCTTCGGCATACTCTTCCTGCAATGGAAGTAGACAGTTTTAAACAAGGAATGTGTTTTTTAAACAAAACAAAAAAAGGGAGATAATTGGGTTGGCCTACATACTTGACAGATGCAGCAAGGTTCAATCTCTGAAGGATCTACCATCTCAATAGAGATAAATCTTCGCTGCTTCATATGCTTCAAAATATTTTCTTCACTTAGACCAGTGCTTACATTCCCTATCCGTTCTTCCAGTGCCAACAATTCCTAGAATCCTCATATTTCAGGTTAAAAAAGAGCAAATTTTTCAACTGGAAACTGCAATGACAAGTAATAGCCTCACCTCATAGGACATGTTATCAACATCAAGCCTCATGTCTCTGTGCCTATCATGCAAGTCCGTTACACCCAATAGTATCGACTGGTTTAGAAGAGCAAAGTCCTAGCATATAATCAGCAAGTGGGAGTCAAACTTCCTATTTGAAAAAGCACAGCACAGAAAGATCCATGTTGACTTACACTGCCAACAACATGTTCAGTAGCCATTTGCATTTAAAAGTAATAAACTATTGTAAGCATAAAACATTAGTTCACTCAGCATTAACCACATCTAATAAAAGCCAGTCAGTTGCCATCACAACTTCCCTTAGCCAAATTCTTTTTCTCACAAGATTTTTCTTAGGCCGGGGAAAGTTCAAAATCCTAAACTATTTGGCGCAGTAGAGAAGTGAGGAAAAGAACAAAAACACAGACTAATTAGCATGATAAAGATGTGCAGAAAATTTAAGAGAAGTGCTGGATTTAGACCTATGATTGATTCCAGGAATTAACATACCCATAGGGATCATAAAAAGAATCCAAGTTTGATGCCAGTAGTCAATACTTGAGATAAAAGTGAGAGTGTCCAACCAAATATGAATTCATGCTAATCAAAACCAATCGATAGTAGATATGGGTGGAACTCCAACTAACGCACCCAACACTAATTGCAGAGATTATTCCAGGTCTACTATTCATCAAAACTAATCAAAACGACTTGCAAAACACTTTAGGCCAATGTGCATGCAAACAATAAAAGAAGAAATATAATAAAAATCATAGACATTTTCTTTTTGAAAAAAAAAAAAGATCAATTCTAACCTCGAATGTTACACTACCGCCTCTTCGAAGGAAGTCCAATACAGAGCGAATCTGTTACAAGCATAACACAATGTAATTTGTCAGACAACTAAATCTTTGCCTCACGCCAGCAGCGTATAATGAGCTATAATGATGTAACATATCAGATCTATAATTGATAACCAAGGAAATAGAAACTGAAATAATTAGTATTTAGAACAGAGTGGGAAATAATGAGGAACATAGCAAAAGAATGATACAGCCAAGACAATCAGCCATCATCCTCAATCTAGTCTGAACACAGAACTATGATGAAACCCTAGAAGAAAGCATCATGAAAAAAAAGTCACTTATGCATTAATATCTCTGTCTTGTGCAAAATTTACTCAAAATTATGCAGGTTTGAGGCAGAAGGAAATACAATCAGAAAAATACATTTTGTGTGAATCAAATTCTCCAACAAGAGCTGTCACAATACCAATTTGTGTCAAGAAAGAAAAAGGCACCTATTCATCACTTCAGAGGTTAATAGTTATAGCCATATCCAGTCCAGCTTTTTTCTTTATAGAACCACATCTCAAGGCAATGCATATTCCAAAGGGTCTTCTAAACAACGGTTGCTAGCTCATCTATAGCCTCATCCCATTTGGACCTCATCTCACCACATGTTACAAGATTATTCCTTTGCGTCCCTAGGTCCCACACCACCGTTTGCACATGGTTCTCTCACCAGAAAGAAGAGAGCACCAGCTGCTTCCCTCAAGGCTATGCCTTTCTTATAGTGAAAATACGCTTAATTGGAAGGACTAAGGGTATTGAGAATGGTAAAACAGAAAAATCTTGCATCCGATGTGGGCTTATTCCACGGCACCCACAACAGCAGCTTCCCAGCTTCAACATCTCATATGCAGGGGTTGATCCCCACAAGTGGTGTTGATTGTTCCATGTGACTTTCCATAAGGCCACCAGGAGAGAGAACAGCACACTTCCCCTCAAGGCTTTACCTTTCCTAGTTGAAGGACATGTATTAGTGTGGGTGGGGGACTGAGTATAGATGCCAAGAAGTCCCACATTCAAAGTGGAATCCCAAGGTACCCCATAACAAGCTATATTGAATTGGTAATTATATATGGAAAAAAAAAAAAAAAAAAAAAGAGAAATAAAGAAAGAAAGAAAGAAAGAAAGAAAGAGAAAAAAAAAAGGAAAAAGAAAAGGAACAGAAACACAAGGATAACACAAATTATAATTTGGAAGTTACATGTAGTACCACCAATTACGCACAATTCTGAGCAAATAAACATGACATTCCCGGGAGACAACCTTACGTCACAGTGCTTCTATTATTTAGACTACTAGGAATCAATATCAATGTCAATTGGATGAGTTCGAAGCAGAACCACACTTACACACACACAAAAAATAATAAAATAATAAAATAATAATAATAATAATAATAAGACTCCATAAGAAAATCAGCCCAACCAACTCTTCACTGCAACAAATGCAATAAAGAAGCACCCTTTCTCAAAGAAACAGCGATACACAACTGTTTCAATTGGAAAGAATATATATATATATATATATATATATATAAACCGGTGCAACTATCAAATGCAAGAAGCATTGTGGATGCCTCTTAGAAAAATAAATGCTAAGAATTATACATTAAATTAACAACCCTTAATTGTATTAAAACAATGATGACTTGATAAAACTCCTAATTACAGATGATACCACAAATAATGAGATAATGAAAAAAATAATAATGATCATAATATATATATATATATATATATGTTTAGCGGCACATTTTTATGTTTTATATGTCAAAACAGTAAAGTTCTCAATGATTTTCAATCATCATCCAAAGGATACACCACTAACTATGAGGAAGCCAACGGAAAGCTCTGTCTACAATTGATAATGACGAGAAACATTCAAGCAAATTTTGAGGCTACTATCCTATCTCCTTACCTTTTACAAAATAGCTAAGCAAACTAATAGCATGGACAATATTGACAATTTTCAAAACTGCCCTAACAAGCTAAACACGATTAAAGTGCAAAAATAGTGTATTGATCCCAAAATTTCCAAGAATTACAAAAATGCATGTTGCTAACTATCAGCCTGATTGAGGGTCTGCCAGAGAATCCAAATAATTTGAAGTAAATAGCATCCAATATGTCTAAACTGTTAGTTATTGAAAAATTCAAGTTTGTACTTGGAAAATCATTCCAGAAAATCAGGCCGGCCCACCTTTCAATTATTGATTAATAAAGCCAGTTACAGTGCTACAACTGTAGCGAGTCAAACAGACATGCACCTAAAGCTGTTACAGCAGCGAAGTTACTTTTGATCGGCAATAAACTACAATTCTTATTTATCAGAACTAAACCCTAAGACAATAACAACCAATAAAAGTAACAATTTTGCTAATTAAAATCACCTATTTCTCACTTACATACACAGACTGATTAAGTTTTAGATCAAAGTCATCAAATACAGATATCTACACTTTGCCCCTTTAAGTGTCTATCGGTTAAAACAAGTGAAAAATTAAAAAGCAGTACATCTGGTCCTCAGTAAATCTAATTTACCATGAAATATCAGATAAGAATATCTTTCAAAGATCCAAACTGTTATATTTACTTCTAAATGCAAGGCTCCATGGCATTAAGGCACAACAATAAAGGAAAACATGCCTAGAAGGTATTTGGTCAACACAAAAACATAAAATCAAAGTTTCAGGAAAGTAACCAAATTAGGAAGCAGGCACTGTTGATTATCTTTCAAGCAAGGTTGAGAACTATATTAAACAATTCAATTGATATTTTATCCAATATAGATATTGCTGCAGAACTTTTAATGCATAGAAAGCATGGTCTAATAATAAGATCTTAAAGATAAATAAATAAATAAAACTGAAAGCCAAATATGCCACAAACAAGTAGATGGATCCATTTTATAGTCACAACATAACCATTACGAAAAATTACTTTATTATGATATCTAAAGATCAGTAACACCAGTTGCAATTATAAACCACTCTAGCCAATCACAATCAAGAAATGCAGGATCCTAGTACCGAAGACATTGAAACTGCAAAATAAGAAGATATGCATTGAGCACAAACCTCTGACAGTAACCTGCTTCTCCCTTCAATTCCAGAAGCAAAAGTCCGAAATGAAATTGGACCTCCACGAACACCACCTCCTTGAATCCAACCTCCTGACCTGGAATGAACCTGAAGATGACTGTGATGATTCATTGCTTGTGATGTAGATGGACCTGAACGCATGAGTAGAGGGACGCTGGTACTCTGGAGCCCAGGTTCAGCACCAATAGATGGGGCTAAGGATCGGCGTGCTTGTGACAACCTTTGTGGACGGGCACTCGAAGGATTTTGAAGAGGTATCCACGGGGAAGCAGGGAATCCTTGAATCCTTGAATTAGAACCTATTTGGGACGAGGACACAACATTTCGAGAAATGGTTGCATTTCCAGTAACCATGCTCCAGTTTGCGGGATCCTGTGGCATATTTCTTACTTCACTTGCTTGAGATAACATAGGGTGCTCTGGAATAGTTCTTTGAGAAATTCTTGGATGCACATCCTCTACTAAAAAAGAATTCCTATCTACAGGCGTTGCAGAGGAACTTGAAGAACTAACAACCCTAGAACTGGAAGCTCCATTCCAAGGAAAATGATGCACATGATGCTGCAAACCAGGAACAGGAATTACGCGGGGCTGGATTTGGAGAGTTGCATTGCCTACTGCTGGTTCTATAACCAAAGATGGGTTGCTAGAGAGAAGTCTAGAAGACAATTGATGGGACAACTGAACATTACTGTTCAATACATCCCCTCCTGGTGTTCGATTCAATGGGGCAGAAACTTGCTGATGTGTGGGGTTGGTTCTTAAACGAGAATTTCTCTGGGAACTTTCAACAATTCCTGATCCACTTGAGACAGGTTGACTATCGGAAGCTAATGTTCTCACACTAATTCCAAAATGTGGATTCAGGGGCACACTCCTCTCAGAACTAGAAGCAGCATGCCATGCACTGGTTCCAGCATGATTGAAGCAACTTGAATTTCCACCCAAGGACAATTGTCCAGAAACTTCTCCGTCAACTGCCTTCCTTTTGCATGATGAACGGCGGCCATCTGTGGAACAACCTGGTCTACCACCACTCTCATTATTAGTGTAGCCAAGACCTCCAGGAGCAGTTCCAAAAGGATTACTAGAACCAACATGTGGGACATGCTCTGCTTCAGGTCCACTGGGCTTTTGAAGAAGAGGACATGTACCGAACTCCATGGCTTGACCACTAGGTCCAGCACTGCCACTGTCACCTTTGTATCCTTCATTTAAGTTAAAATTCTGTGGAACATCACCAGTAGAACTCTGCATAAACACTGGCCCATTTTCCATTTGATGGTTATTGAGGTTTATGTCAAAACCTCCAAAACAATTTGCTTGCTCAAATCTCTGTTCTTCCAAGAGAGGAACAGCTCCAGCATGAGTTGTTGAGGAAGATGACCACCCAAGTTGCACTTTACCTTCATTGTGGTTAGTGATGAGATTTCTAGTGCTGTCACCAGAGCTGGATTCACCTAAATTCCAATCACTCAAGCTCCGTGCACTATGACTAACCGCGTCTGTATACGTAATATTAGGATTACTGGCTGACGGAAGATAATTTGCTATCCTGCTTTCTGCTGGATTTAGCATGTCATTCCACAACTGTTGTTGATCTGCAATTGTTCTAGTTGTGCCAGATACATGGCTAAACTCAAATGTATCAGGGAAGGAATCAATAGTACTTCTTTCTCCTTGCATTGAAGTTCAATATATTTTCTTCTTTAGAAAATTGTAAGAAGTTATAGTTGTAACAGTTGAAAGCTGTATGACAACGACTTCTCTGGCAGACCTGAAATCTGACAACATCAAAACAAGAAAATATTGAGTTTATAATGGAGGTAACTTTGGAAAAATAAATAACAAGCTAGCATAAACAATAGTGTTACATACACATGAAGCCCACTTCCACATTAGTCAAGAACTTAAAGAATAATTAAAATAAATAACAGAAAACTTGAATTTACAGGGCATCGAAACCAAACCTCCCTAGCATTATTTTATATGTTAAACCACGGCAACTCTCCTTGCATTTTCATACATTCAACCATAACAGTTTCAATGGCTAATGAATCAACTAATAGTAGTATTCCCTCGTTACCCACAAAAAGCTTTTCTTAGTACAAGATCCCTTGTATGTATGGTATCGGTCGGGCAGAGGGGAGTACAAACTAAGAAAAGCAGAAAGACTCATAAGTGAGCCCTTCACTGAAAAGCTGGGTGCATGCCAAAGTTATGGAAGATAGATCTATTACAGAATTCTATATATCAATTTTCTCGTACAGGACAGACTATCATCACAGTGTTGATTTCTCCAAAATTTTGTGGCTTAGAATTGATCTACCAACCCATTTGAAAAATGTTAAAACTTTCCTCACTAGTTGCCACAATACATTCAGATGGAAAGCCAGGAAAAATAAGGGTAACAATAAAAAGAGAAAAGCTGAAACTGACTAACCAACGTATTGAGTATCATATTAAGGCCCACATGTGGGGGTCAGCTGCATTTTAAAAAACTGAAGTTCTGAAATGCTAGATCAACGTGCAGCTTAGTATTTTATACCTGAAAATAACCCATCGTAACCATACAGACATGCATATTATACATAAAATATATTATATTCAATAATATATATACCACATATAAAACATAGATTAAATCGTAGAAACTGACTAGAAAAACACTTCTCTACCCTTTATTGTTAAGAGACCTTTGAAAGGGAGACTATGGGCATAGAAGACAGGGCCCCCTCTCAGTTGGCTAGTCCTACATCAAGTAGTTCCCCCCTAACTTTGACATTCCCTACCCAAACTCCCTCCTTTCTTCCCCATCCTTAAACAAAGCTTGATTCTTGGACCAAAAAATGAAAAGATTTTTTTGCTTGGTTTCAACTTATCGGAGTAGAAAGGAAATCTACCCATTTAGAGAGCTAAAATGACCCAATTGTCTGATCGACCAGTTTCATGATCAAACATGGCTAGGCATCAGTTTTCACCTATTATTTTGGGTTATGTTGGATTTTGGGTCAAATTCAACTATTGCAAACACCTAATTTGCAACAGCCAAAATTCCATCATATTATATAACTAGAGATGTACATCCAGATTTTGATAATGAATCTTATGTCTTTGACTACATAGAAAAATCTATAAAATGTTCCACAATCATAAAACCACACCACAAAGCATCATTATCAACTCCCCTAAAGGAAAGGAATACAATTATGCAAAGACATATGATTTGGTTAATTAGGATTAATTGGACTTCGTTCTAAAGAGCAAGAGTATGGGAATTAAGTATAGGAAATGGATCCTGGACTGTGTGAGTTCAATTTCTGAGGTGAAAATTCGTTGGCAAGCAACCTTAGATAAGAGGATCCATTCTCCCTTTCTTGTTTATAATGGAAGCTACTAGCTAATGGGCTTGAAAGATTGATAAATCACGTGAAATAGTAATCCATGCTTCAAGGCTTCAGGTTGGGATTCAGAAAATTTAGATTTTAGCATGTATAGTATGTGGATAACAATTTGCTTTGCATTTTTCTAAAAAGGGGATTATTCCAAACGTGTGCAATGGACAACAGAGATGGAATAGCCATTGGATGGTTAGGACACCCTACCTTTAAAGATAAAGAAGGATGTGAGCTTTTTATGGGTCGTATGCTTACTTTTTTTGAAAACTTTCCAATGGTTTTGGTAGATGGAGATGGAATTGTGAAAGCTTATGTTCCTTTTAGACACGTGAAATCAAAGTATAGTGTCAAACAGGTAAATGTTCTTGTACCACCCCTTGTTGGTCCTGAGGGATGGAGGAAGCTAAGTTAGTCGAAAGATGATTGTCGGTTCAAAGAATCACGGTGAGCTTGCTTTTTTAGGGTAAGAAGGAATAGAGAAAATGTCTCAAGCCAATGCTCGAGTACCAAGCACTATGGCGCTAAAGTAACCCATGCTTCATCGAGCTACTTGTGTGGGATACGCTATTGGGATGTGGCGTCTTCATTGTCTTAATCTTCTATTTGGAGGTAATCCATCATCATTTGGGAATTGAAATTTCTCCAAGGTGATTGGATTTCTTTCTCACGAAAAAAGAATTACCTTAATTTGTTAAATGCCTATGGCACTACATTATTATTTATTTTCTTGCTTCAATGTCCCTAAGGAATAGCTTTGGTAGTGGAGAAACAAATCAAGGCTTGTTTATGGAAACTTGGTTTCAATTTTCATTACTCTATTATCAGTTCTACTTCAAAAAGTATGTTCATTTCTTCTCGAAAAAAACATTAAGGAAACTTGGTTTCAATTTTCCAGCAATTAATATTAGAACTTTACAGTAGATGATTAGAAAAAATGAAAGCTTCTCTTGATTTTTATATTTTATGAGTTCTCTCACCAAATATATATATATATATATATTGACAAATTTCACATCTCACTGTACTGAAGCATGTTTAATGAGTCCCATCTTGCAACTTTTTCCTTAAAGTACCTCACAATTAACACTTCTTCGTTGCTAACATCATGAAATCCTTGTGCAAATAGATACCTCATTATTTAAATAAATAAGACTAATGACTCCCGGCCTTCATAAAGTTGTCTTCTCGACATAACACACGCTTCCACTTCTATAAGGTGACATTTATGTGTATACCTTCAGACTTATGCAGTGCATAACATAGTTTGTTAAGTTTACCCTTTGATCAAAGATGGCAAACCAACCCTACTCCATCCAAATATTGAGTTAAATATAAGAAGGCCAAAACACCACATGGAAAAAAGACAATTACACAGATACAAATAAAAAATAAAAAAATAAAAAGGTCAACATATCCAATATCCTTAATCCTAACATAATATTGAAGTTGACTCTTGAAATCCATTACACAGAGCAGTATAACAACATCTTGAATAAAGAATAGATGCAATTAACTAACCAACATGAAGGTAAGAAATATATGCCTCAGAATATTCACTATTTGCACATGCAACCTGAATGCATAGAAAAGAGTTTCCAAGTGACGGTACAAAAGAACTCAAAGTACCCCAACAATTGAAACTTGAAAACAAAAAAGTCTCCAAGAGTTACAGCCATATTTTAACTTAAATCACAACCACCCCAGTGAACGTTATATTAAATAATATACTAATGTTCTGAAATGAATTAAGTGATATCATAAGAAAAAGATAATGTATAACCTCCAAGTCATAATAGAAACCACATAGTTGCAATTTCACAATCTAAGATATGACTCTTTTCATCAGAATCACCTCATCACAATTCACAAATATGACTAAAACAGCCACAGCTATTGGTTCTAAGCTTCTAAATAAATTAATCATATCTAAGTACAAATGACCAACTGGCTACATTATGAGGACAAATCCAGCAACACCTAAACCAAGTTGATAACTTCCAGGCTAATACAAGGTAAATAGGCAAAGATTTTAAACTGTGGGCAGAATGGAGGAATGGAGGAAGGCAGTGTTAAGCATCTACTCATTGAATTTTATGAGTGGTTTGATGAAATACTACCATTAGCTATTATAGACAAAATATAGAATCGTCATGAACCAGCAGACCCAGCAGCTAGTTGCCTCGTTGGATTTTAAATATCAGGACTCATGAATGGATTGATGAAATATAAAACCAAGAACTTACATAAGCTAGCAAATAGCCGTCCCAATCCTTTGTCTCAGAATAACCAACTTAATACATTACATTAGGAATTTGCAACAAGCTATACCTGAAATTAGCATCTTGGGCACACGGGTCACAGTGACCTATATGATCCAACAAAATAGAGTGTATTATGCATCATCTATATCCATGACTGCAACTAGCACCAGATGCTTAAAACTACATCAGCAACAGTAAGGATTTTCTTTTTGCCTCTTAACCTTTCTTACTAGTAAGACAGGACAATGCCAAGGATCCACCATCAAACTACAAAAGGGATTAAATGATCCAGACAAGAAGCGGTCCCAACACAGCACGCAATTCCTCAAATGGGCATGCATGCATAACCTTAAATATCCACATTCACCATCTCACAACCAAAGCAACATTATGAACATGAAAAATTAGAAAACTTTACCATGATCAACCAACAAAGCCCCACCCTTTTATGAAAGTAGAACAGCGTTTGTCTCATTTATAATCAAAAAGCATCATCGGAGACAGGTCTAAGTAGACATATTTAACAATCCACGGAAGAAAACAACCACATCAAACAAAACCCCATCTCTCCCAGCAGAAAACACACAGCCACCTACCTCATCAGACGACTACAAAAATCAAAGATGAAACCCTAGACAAGTCAAACCCCAGCCCCCCCTTCCCCTGATCATACACAACAACAAATTCACAGCAATAAACGCAATCAACAGTCTCCAATCCATCAATCTACCAAAAAGAAAAAACAGACAAACTAAAATCTGAAGAACAAAATGAAAACCAGAAAACAAACCTGAAAACCCCGAAAAAACACCGATTGATCGTCCCTGAAGCGAAAAAGCTCGGTCCTTTTATGAAGGTATATTAAAAAGACGGAGAACCAAAGAAGCGATGATGAATCGATTATGCCATCATAATTTTTTTTTTCTTTTTTTTTGACAAAAGGAAATTTTCCAGAAATTTACAAGAAAAATGAAGAAAATGGAAACAAGAAAAGAAGGCAAAAGAATCTTGAGATGAAAAAATGGATGAAACTCATAAGGAAAGCAATGGGAATAGGGAAGTAATTAAAGGTTTGTCTTGTTTGTTAGAAAGAAGGGGCAGGGCAGGACAGGAAGGTTGGACCCTTTGGGCCGCCTCGTTTCTGTCTAATTTAAAAGGCCACGTCTCCCCCGCTTTTCCTCTCCTTTCTCTTCCTCTTCCTTCTTCCCATGTAAGAAGCAGCATTTATCTGATATTCCCTCAACGTCACATTTCACATTTTCATTACCATTACATCACATTCCCACCTCTTTGCTTCTATTCTTCTCCATTCATCCTCTCTCACCCACACGCACATACACAACAAATACACGCCCACTCTTTTGTTTGATATAGCGATGAGCTGTAATTAATTACATGTAAAATGATAGATTTACCAAGTCTCAATATTCATGTAAGAAGATCACCACCCACCCACCTTCCTTGTGTATCTAATCAATCTATCTTGTGGGCCTTGATGGGTCGCTTTGAATTTTTCTTTTCCTCTCTCTTATTGTGTGACTGTAAAGTTTGGTTTTTTTTTTCTTTTTTTTTTTTTTTTGGGGGTGGGAGAGAGTATTAAATTACTGCTTTAATTTTATACATCTTTCTCTCTCTTTTGAATGGGGAATTAGTTGGTGGGTGGGTTTCAGAAATTAAAGAATCAATTATTTGCTCCTTATTTGTCCTAGTTGTGTTGGGTGTCTAGAATTTATTTCTTGTACCTCATTTCTTTCCCTGCACTTGGAGTTTTTTCTTTGTGGGGATGATTTTTGGGATTGGTAGAACTTGCAAGGTGAGGATGGTATAGGGTAAGAAATAAAGTTTGGGTTATGTAAAAATAAAATAAAACATTAATTAAGAAACCAACATGTCCTATATTAACTGTTGGTTAAATAGTGATGACATATTAACTTAGCCCAAGAAAATTATTCTTGTCTAGAAGAAAAGAGAACATTGATAGAACCAAGAATCCCTAAAAAAAAAAAAAAAGTCAAGAAAATTTAATTCATTGAAATATGTACTTGTACAGTTGATGGAGGTTTTGATTTTTAAATTATGCGGTTGGTACAGTAAATGCAAAAACTATATATATTGTATCCACACAGGAAAACAGTTGAAAGAGAATTTAACGTATAAATTTGGGGAAGTGGCTTGTACGTGGAGATAAGGTAATCGCACACCAATTCCCATAGGTCGTGTGTTCAAGTAAATATAACATTTAATGCTGTTAGACACGTAGATTATGGCAATTGGTGAGTACTGGGTAGAGCAAAGGTACCAAATACTCCCCACCACTTGTAACCAAACCCAATTATTTTTTCTTTCCCATAGCTATGCCAATATGTTATGGGTCGGTGAAATTTGTATATTGTTTTGCTACTTTCTTGTTACACCGTCAAGGTTACTGACTTGTCGCAATACTATGCCTAAAGGACCCTCAGCTGCTCAGAGCAGTTGGTGTAGATGTCTCCCTACCACATAAGAAGGCAGGGATCCAAGCCCCCCAAATATAACTGTTGATGACAAAAAAAAAAAAAACATGCTATGCCTAAAGGGAATATGATCTTTGTTTGACAAGTAAAGAACAAATAAAATAAAAATTGAATTACAGTATAAAATCTCTAATTTGTTGCATTATATGCAACACTATATTTATTCAGTATTAAATAATAGGCCGATTGACTAACTCAGAACCTCGAGTAAAATAATATTTTTTTTTTATTTTCTTGCAATCTCTCTAAAACCTTCGTGGTTTATTCATTTTTAAATAATTTATTACTAGGCCTAACTTAATAGTTCTATTTTGTAATAAAAGTGTATTAGTTTTAATATATTTTAAATTTTAGAGTTTCTTATTATATCAGATTTTTAATGTAAGTATTTGAGATATATTAAAATTTTCTTTAATATTAGTCATAAATATAAGATGAGTGAAGTAGATTGAAGTCTATGAGGATGCATATTGATTTGCAGTAATTTAATTAAGAAACAAAGAGAAAATTATAGAATATTTCAAACTTTAAAAAATATGTCATGTTTATAAAAAATTAGGATGCTTTGTAATATTCTACAAAGTTATTTTGGTATTCTAAACAACAATGTGAACAAATAGTTAAATTACCACTAGTTGAATTGTTTATGTAGATTAGGACTACTCAATAATATACAGTCCATATATAATATTTATTATAAAATGATTAAATAATAATAATTATTATTAATTACAAATAGAAACAATCTTCATAAATAGACCGGCCCAGTGTTGGAATGAATAATGACAATATAGAAATAACTAACAGATATACATAACTATCACACTCACTAACCATTGAATTATGTATGCCACATGTTAAGAAATATAAAGCTCATACCATCTAATAGACATAAATATTTTAATTACAAAGAAATATATATATATAATATTTAAATAAGCATTTCTAATTTATATTTAACAAACAATACTACCACTTTATTACAAAATCAATGTAATTTGATGTTTTTTATTAACATGTAAGTTAGTAGGTCTAATTGTCATTGTTTATTTCCTACCAAACTATATGTTGCATGGATAAAATAATACTAAAAGTTATATATAATTGTCTGAAAATTTTAAGATTGACTTCTCTAAATATATTTTGCACAATTTTAATAATCCTTATCATTAGATAATAATTAATGCGTATCTCAATGTATATATATTCATTTAATGATAATAAATATTGCAATTGCACAAAAATGCTGTTATAGCAGCATCTTCCATCATTAAAATGAAAAAAATCGCAATAGAATTATTATTATTATTATCATTTGCTCATGGTATTGCTTACTTGGGCAAAGAAGAAAAAAGAAAGGTATAAGAAATCGAATGGCGATCTTATGAATTAATTAACACGATGCATCTAGAGTTACACTTATGTAAATGTTAATATTTTTTTTTTCTTGATTACAATTATTTTACCTTAGAATAACAATAAATAACTTTTGCCCAATGAGGCAAAATCCATTACATTACCAAAACTCGCCTTTTTATGCTGCGGACGCGCCAGGGCTCTTCACCCACCCTTTATTCACATGTCTTTCTTTCCTATCTTACTCACCGCAACTCCATGTTTTTATAATCACTGGAAGCCAGCATAAAGCTTGAGCATTCCAAGTTTGAAGCCCACTTTGCCTTTGGTCGTCGTTGAAAGAATTTTCCCAGTCATTTAGCTTGTAGGGCTCGCTAGCGGCTACTCGCAAGTTGTACGCAACCTGGTCTAAACTCGCCTTGATCGTTAAAGAAAAAGTTAAATATTTTAATAATTTAATAAATCGTACATGCATCTTCATTTCCTTTCAAAAGGTAATAATAGAAATCGATCTTATCCTCGTTCACTTCCTTTCTTTTTCTTTTTTAAAATTTTGGTGAATCTTCTTTGGGAACTATAGAAAGTTAAGGGAAGGAGTTAGCTTATTTGTTATTTTAATAGCGTGCAATTGAACCTTTTTACTCAAAAATAAAAATTTGATTTTTCCTCGTGATGAGAACATGTGAGGTTTTCTGTTTTTTTTTTTTTTTTTTTTAAATAAAAATGAAACTAGGATCATTTAATTGATCTGCACAGTTTTCATGGAGCCTATTATACTTCCCCTCACTTTGCTAGCTTTCTCACTCTTTTAATATCATCTCTAATTTATTTTTTTATTTTTTTATTCAATTTTAAAATTACTTCAATGGCAAACAGTAATTTCTTTTTCAGTTCATATTTCTTTTTAATCTTTTTTATTTTCTTTTTTACTTATTTTTTAAAAATATATATTTTTATACATAAATTTTATTTTACATATTTACTCAATATTATGTTTAATTATTAATTAATAAGTAAATAATATACTATAAATTTTAAATAATTATGTAATAATATAATGATTAATTTAAAATTTAATTAATTATTAATTATTTAGTAATTCATTAGTGATCAATTAATTATTATATAAAATTTATGTTTTATCTAACTTAAAAAATGCATTAAAAAATAAAAATAAAAATATAACATAAAAATTTTGCAACATTTTATTTAAAATATTGTGTTCTAAAAAATTTATTTTGAGTGTTAGGTTACACGTTATATTGTACATCACCTCAATTTATTTAATAAATTATAATTTATTTTAATGTCAACATTAAAAAAAAATTATTCTTGTATCTATTCATTTGTGGGTGCCTGAACACTTGAAATTACTATGCTAATTTTTTATAACAATATTAAAATCACTGCTATCATTGTATATTTATAAAAAAAAAATTTAATTAATTATTAATTATTTAGTAGATCATTAGTGATCAATTAATTATTATATAAAATTTAGTTTTTTTATCTAACTTAAAAAAATGCATTACAAAAATTAAAAATATAACATAAAAATTTTGTAACATGCTATTTAAAATATTATGCTGTAAAAATTTATTTTGAGTGTTAGTTTACACATTATATTGCACATCACCTAGATTTATTTAATAAATTATAATTTATTTTAATGTCAACATCATTTGGCACGTGTCAGCATTAAAAAATAAAATAAAAAAGAAAAAAATAATTCTTGTATCTATTCATTTGTGGGTGCAACACTTGAAATGCTGGTTTTTAATAACAAATCATTGTTATCGTTATATATTTATAAAAAAAAATTTTAATTAATTATTAACTATTTAGTAGATCATTAGTGATCAATTAATTATTATATAAATTTTAGTTTTTATCTAAATTTAAACAATGCATTACAAAAATTAAAAATATAACATAAAAATTTTGTAACAGTTTATTTTAAATATTATGTTGTAAAAATTTATTTTGAGTGTTAAGTTACACGTTATATTGTAAATCACCTCAATTTATTTAATAAATTATAATTTATTTTAATGTCAACATCATTTGGCGCGTGTCAAGATTAAAAAAATATAAAAAAGAAAAAAATTATTCTTGTATCTATTCATTTGTCGATGCCTAAACACTTGAAATTAATATGCTGATTTTTAATAACACTATTAAAATCACTGTTATAATTGTATATTAATACAATTTTATCATTCACAGTTATTAAACAAATGAGTATGCACATTGAAATATGTATCACTATTCAATCATTCAATTATTTAAGTGTTGAAATGGTGTAAAAATACATGTATATATTGTAATTTTTAAATATATTTTCTTGTAAAAATTTTTAATATAGAATCAATTCATCAATGATATATGTTGGATCTTCACATCCAAAATGGCATCTTCTCAACAAAGTGAGGTGTAGGCCGAGCGAACGTAACGTGCCACCATCAACTGCACAATCACTAAACCTCGAAAGTTGTCTTTAGCTATCTGGAGTTGACAAAGTTAGAGCACATGGTAAACCCAAGCATACAAAAATTAGAGCTGCGTACTCCTCTCTTTTTGCTTGTCCTAATTGTATGTTCATCGATCTTTGGCTTCCACTCCAAATATGATGACCAAAATGATCAATCATAAGCATCATCTCACTCAATAATTCTAGCACACTAACTCCAGCAGAGTCGCACCAAAATAATTAATGATAAGCACTCTTTTGGAAAAATTAATATAAGAAATCTACTCAATCTATAAGTTACTAATTTGCTTTGAATTTATAGTTATTCGCGTGTCTAGTCTGGTGTGTTTGTAACCCAAAAGTGCACCCCATTGATACAATAATAGTTTACTTTCTATATCAATAAAGATGAATCTTTTTCTTAATTCCATTTTCTTTTGCATTTTAGTTTCTTTTAATTCTATTTATTAATATTGTTATTTTTATTCATTACTTAAGTTTTACACCAATAACATGTCTACATTTTCAAAAGATATATATTTTAACGTAATATTGTTTTGAAAGTAATTATATCTGATCTTCGTCTACTAATTTTATGGGTGACCCGACTATCACAGTGATCTATCGAGGCATCCTTCACATACCAACCTGATAAATTACTGTTAAGCCTAACATCATCCATCATCCACATATCATTGAAATAACAACATAATATTTTATAATTTAGGATATTGTCTTGTAAGATGTCATACTATATACAATTACATTCTTGTGAGAATTCATAAGACATTTACCCTAGACAACAATATCTATAATACAAAATACTTAATTTGTAGCAAAAAGTTCTTGAATTAAGATCCATTTATCGTTGTCCTGTGTAGTGGATCTTGAAAGTGGTAAAAGGAATAGTGAGTCTAACAACGCAACTCAATGAGTAGCATAAAGTAACACAATAATTAATATACATAGAGTTTACCAAAATCATGTAAGTATAAATGTTATGAACAGTTAAACCACTCTTTTGAAATAATAACAGTATCATTAATTGTATGCAACATTTATCATATCATAGGATGCACATTAGTGAAAACTAGTTCAACTGTCTGAGACCCATTGCGATGTTAACAAACACACAATATCCACCAAATAATTAGACCCGTTATCAATAACATCAAACACGTGGTGTTTTTTACAAGAGAACCAGTGCTTTATTGTACTTATCATGTATCGCTGCACCCGTTATTGAAAACTTTTAGAGAACAACAATTCTTCAAGCTGATACACCATACTAGGCACTAGAAACTCTTAAATCCCCTTTTTATCATGCAATTTGTAGATTATGCAAAAATTAAAATACATGCAAGTAAAATACAATAACACATATAACAACTGGACTATCATAAACACTACTCATAGTACGATTGCAACTCTTTGAGATTCTAATCTTGATTATTGTATCTCACGTGTTGTCCTATGCATTCAATACAAGAACATCATTCTAATGATTGTTTATAATTTGATTGGACGTGGTTCTTTTTTTTTTAAACTCATTACCCATTAATCAACACTAAACACAATAAGTTAATTCATTGGTAAAATCTTGACCATTGTTGATGCGCATTACCAAGGCATTCACAAGGTCTAATTTGATCAAGAAATGGTCCACCTTAATCCATCATGATCAATATAGTAAAAATCTCTGAAATTCTCGCACCTAGTTTATTTCTCCTTGAGTATCTAGTTTAAGCAATCTTTTCCTAAACTTTATTGTGATTAAACTATATGTTGAATTTTTGCAAAATTTGACTAAAATCAACTAGGCTAGTCAACTTTCACTCCTTGAGTATCTAGTACCAAAAATCACTATTTTTTGGACATCATTTGACATTATTGTGAAGCACCCAAAGTCATATTTCTATTGTCCCATTATTTGTGATAGGCTTCGATTTTTAATTCAATTACTCTAGCTAGACATGACCCGTTTGACTTGATTTTTGGTAGACAACATCTTCATTGACCCAGAAACATCTCCACAAAATTTCATCATCAGGTTGATCAATGTGATGTTCAATCCTCTGTTCTCAATTTTGTCCAAAAACAGAGATAGATTCTGATTTTCCATTCAATAACCCTATCAAATCTTACTCAATTGAGTTGGTATTTGACATAATTTATCTAAATTGATCCAGAAACCTATCATAAAGATTTTAGAAGGTTTCTAGCCCATCTAATTCATAGGATGAACCTACTATTAAAACGTGCGCCATGACAAATTCATAAATTTATCTTTTTGATCATTCAAGTTATTTTCTTTTCTCCTTCGGCATGATAACCATATATATACATGTTAGTTGCATTACAAACTGTAATAATCCAACATCGACTGGACCTCAGAGTTGAGACTAGGCTATGAGTGCATACGCGGGTGTTCACTAGTGACGACGCCTTTTGGGTGTGAGCTGGGCTCACATTCCAGGAAGAAAACCCTCATGCTGGGCGTGTCTAACTGGGGACAATATCGTCACGTAGTAGGACCCGATGTGTTACAAAATGGTATCAGAGCCACCTCTGAGTGTAACGGGTGTGTATCTCGAGGACGAAATTGTAATACCTCATAATTTAGAATGAATAAACAAGAATTTTTGTCAATTAATTTATCCAATAGTATATGTATAAAGAATTATGGACCATTATTGAATTAATGATCCAAGTAAAGCAAAAAATATACATAAATAATTTTTACATATCAGAAAAATAAAAGTATGAAATATATACACAT
>JAJIYU010000854.1:0-42719 GCA_030144865.1 Tinospora cordifolia | reverse complement strand
CTCTATCGTCTCTTCTTCCAAGTTATAGTTTGTTCTTCCTTCTCTTTGTGCACCACATAAATTCTTTCATTAAAAATGCTCTTTTTCACAGCTTTTATACAATTTTTTCTATAAAAATCTTCAAAACTTCAACTTTAAGTGAACTTCGCTGATTTTTTGAAGATTTCGATGAAATTTTGTAATTTTATAATTACAGGCGAACTTCGTTTCGATTGTCCAACTTACCTAATTAATTCGGCTAATTTCGACAAACTTCGTCTAATTTTCATACCATGCTTTAGACCTCTCTCTCAAGTTAGTCTAAAGTGTTGCGTTCATCGTGTCTATGGCCAGTAAACGTAAAGCATTAAGCAAACACAGTATGGAATAGTGTTTCTAGTCCAATAATTACAACTAGATATCATAGTTCATGCATGGAACATCACATCCTAGATAAAGAAAATGACTTAGCTTGACATGAAATTAATAGAAATCATTAAACAATAATCAATGAAGTAAATCATACTTAAGATTTGACAATAATCTTCAATCTGTAGTTGAAACACTGGTTCTTGCTCTTCTCAGCCGTCACAAGTGAATTTTTTCCGTATATGGTATATCTGGGCTCTAATAACCTCTCCCATTTATAGTCCCGCACTAAAAAACCTAAAAAAAATATGAAAATCCAGATACTTAATCGTGTAACTACGGTCAATAATATTCTTCAATAAAACACTGGAATCTTCTCATTCTGTCCAGCACGGTCCATCCTTTTCATTTACAAACCATGTTCTGGTTACCGCGGTCACTGGATCACTGACCGCAGTAACCAGTGAGCTTTGTAGACTTCGTGTCCTTCTTCGGCTACTGCGATCTTCAGTTATTCGACCGCAGTCTCTTAACGCTTTCTTTATGATTTCTCCTTCTTTTTGCCATCATATGATGTGCTTTCCCTTTTTGTTTCAACCTGTACCTACAATACACTCAATTTTCTTTTCTAGACATCATTTTCTCATAAAAGAGTTCTAAATCTTTAAAACAAAGCTTATAATGAAATAAAACAATGCAGGTTCCTAAATCACATGCTTATGCTACTAATTATGCAAATCTCCACCTAATTCTCCCTTTATTTTCTATAAAATGCAATAAATCACCTATGCTAATGTTAGTTTGCTATGCAACTAACATTGCTCAGTTTCCGCTTTTTGGCTTTCCTGAAGTCATTAAGACCTATTGAAGTGTAAGTCAAACTGATGAAAGGATCTTCAGTGCCTGGTATAGTAGGCCCACCCGTTGGATGATCAAACCCAAACTCTTCTTCTGCTTGACTTAGCAAGTCTTGAAATGAAGGGTGGCTTTAGTAAGATATTGGTACCACAAAACACTTCTTCTTTCTCCAACATATGCGCGAAGTGACCCTTTGGAACTTCTGGTGCCATTGATTGAACTAGAAGTAACCTCATGAGGATGTTCTTGGCCTGAGAAATTGCTGGCAAACGGATACCCATGGCTTCTATGTAATGTTTTGGAGAACTGGCAAAACAAGTGATGCTTGAAAGGATCTTGTGAAAGAAAGAAGCTTTGATAGCTGAGAAAGTGAGTAAAGACTCATCTAAAATGACATCCTCGTAGTCGTATATATACACAAGCAGAGCCCAAAAGGTTTATAACTCCGAATACAATTGATTGTGAGGGTACCATATCTAAGAAGAAAGAGGACAGACATCACTAAGTATGGTTCACATGGTTTTGTCTTACCATTAATGACCAATGCATGTGAAGTGTCTCCACCTGTGAGTCTCTATTAAGCAATTCAAAATTTGTGGTGCTGATCTTGATTCCACTTACATTGTTTCCACTAACCTAATCTATATGTTATTAGCTTCTTTCCTTTGGATGTCATGATTTAAATTTTATTATTATTTTTTTGTTATGTTATAAGATCATTATTTCTTTTGTAAATTGAAAGGATTCATGTATATAGTTTCCATCTTGGTTTCCTTCTAAAATTTGTCTATTTTCGGGTGCAGATTTCTTTGAGGTTACTGTCGATAAAATACAACGAGGACCATACTATCCTAATGGTCCAACATGGATGTGAACACTACAATAGGAAATGAAGTGCTATGCTTCCATTTGATGCTGCTGGTATACAGAAAAGTACTTTTCTGTGAGATACCAGTAGGAATCCTGTGTACTAAAACAATTAAATTGCTTAACCTTGGATCTTCTTCCTTTATATATATATATATATATATACATTTTATTTCTCCTCTTTGGTTTTTTGATACGAAAGAGGGTATTGTTTTAATAGCAATGGAATGCAACAATGTCAGTTAAGCATGTCAACTTTCTTGGACCACAATGCATGCATTTCTATGCCTGGAAATTCGCTTGGAGAAGTAGAAATCAAAGGATAAATTTCATGCAAATAACTAACAAATCATCTTGTTCTATTTGACACAGGCTACCCTTTTCAAGGTACACCAGTACCATCGGTATTGTACTGCAGAATTTGTCAAAAACTGAGAATCCATGAATTCTGCATTAACACTTCCTGAAATAGTGAGAAGAAAATTATTATTGGTTCTACTAGAAGAGAATGCTTTTTTTTTTTTTTTTTTTTCTCCCTTTCAGTTCATCTGGAGGTAAACCCTTTCTCCAAGTGAGAGATGGGCTGCAAGCACATTCTCTGATTATCTCTTTCTAATGAATAGTTTTTCCGTCATTTTTTCTCTTCCATCTTTGTATCGTTGGTGATTATAATATCCTAAATTTACATTCACTGCCTTGTTGCAAAATTTTAAAGACTCGTAGCATTTCACTTTCTTTTAGTATTAGTTTTCCAACTTATTGTGAAGATATATGTGATCATTGATGGCCACTCTTGTGTTTCTATACCATGTAATGAGTTATGGTGGTCCACTCCTTGAAACATCAGATATTTAATGTTTTCTGCACAACCTGATCTATCCTATTTGAGTGTGCAATTGTTATTGAGATGAAGGAATCCAAATTTTCTTATTTCCTGTGTTGCTAAAGAAAGCAACATGTAGCCCGGTGCATTGAATCTTTTGAAGACTTCTCTCTTTAATGCCCTACTGAGGCCTAATACAACGGAGATGAAGCATTACCCTTCCATATGATGATGTTTTCATGTTGGTACATTGAAAATTGCTAATAATGTTGATGGACAAAAAGCTATGATGAAGTCGGGTAATTGGTTGTTACTGTACTAATTATCTTTTCTGGACTTTGCCGCTTGTAAAATAATAAATGAGCATCTGCATTTTTTCTTTGAGATCTGTGCATTTATATTATTCACATGTTTTGGACGCACTAGTAATGAATGTAATTAAGGGTGTGATAGAGCTGGTGGTGTTACAGTTGTCTATGATACATATATTTCTAATGATATTGATGAGAGATCTTTTCTCTGAAACCTCTGTGGATTGAGGACTAATAATTGCAAAACTTATCATCAAATGAGTGTATCTTTGTCTAGATGTTGAAAACATGGTGCCTGAAGAAGCAAACTCAATAAAACATTGGGTGAATTGGTCTTTATGTTGGATTAGTCATAAAGCTGGCTTAGTTGTACAACATAGCCAGGAGCTGATGTTGATGCTTACCCTACTGATTTTGAGTGACTTTTGGGATGAGTCTTGTTCAAATCATAGATGATGATGTTGAGGTCAAACCCTCTTCCTCGTCCTCTTGAGCAGTCTCACAGATTTAATGAATTATCAAGGTTCATGCTTCATTGTGTTTAAAATGATAAGAGAGTGCAAACTGAACTCTAATAATAGATTTCTCCCATAGATTGTTGTCCGACTTTTTGATACTGCATTTGAAATGACATTTAATTATTAGAGAATAATGCTTCTTTAGTGTTATTAGAGAAATGTTCCTATGAAGTTGGACAATTTTTGAATTTAGTTTTTTGGTGTGCACTACCATGTCATATTCTATGCATACAGACAAAAAGGCAGGCTCTTGGTACTGTTTGTTTATTCTTTGAACTGAAACCGTAAAACATTAGTTTAAATTAGCAGAACCAACAAATACTTGCTCCGATTCAAAGTGAGATTATTTCAATAGAATCACAAGCCAATAGCTGTCTATTTGCATCATAATTATATGAAAATATCTGATTTTACAAGGTTTCTTCGTTGCTACCTTGCTCAATACCCTCTAAGATGTTGTAGCTTGCTTATATGGTTTTTACGCTCTGAAACATATTTTGGACCTTTTATGCCTTGATCTGTGAAAAGTTATTTGTGAAAAGTTATTTGGTATACTTTTACAGTTTGGTTTTGATTTCTGCTTATGTTGTTCCCAATAAATTGAGTTATTTAGCAAAAGATGGAAATGGCCATTTTACTGGAAAACCCACTCGATGAATGTTGAGTATGCATGTTTAAACATTCATCTGGTTCTTTTACGCATGACTCTTATCGGTTGTCTCTTGTATAGATGTATGAATAATTCCTAAATTGTATAATGCTTCTGCTTCAAATTCCTAAGCTCTTGTCTATGCAATAATTAGTATAAAAAATGCAGAATGTTTCAGAAGAGAGGGCAAACATTCACTGAGCTATGGAATTTAACAAGTATGGAATTGAAAACCTGGATTACAGGATTTTGATTAAAATTGTAAGCTACTGGCAGAGTTTATTTTTATTTTTATTTTTCACTCTACCCACTCATTTACAGTACAGCTTAGAGAGAAAGGATTGGGAACAAAATTGCGGAGGCTACATTTCATGGTTAGCCACTCTTTGCCTGACCTCTCATTGATGATCAGAGGGGGGAAAAAAGACAGATGATTCATAGGGCATCTCCATATTTTCCCTTGATTGTCTATGCTTTCAACTGAGAAGTGAAGACCTTTGGAGGTAGCTTGTTTGCATGGGAATTGAAAGTATTCCTGCGTTTTGTTGGATGACTTAACCTGAAGTTTTCCTTTAATTCATCCTGCAATGTAGTATTTTCTTGGAAGGTGCAGTTCATTGCATATCGTTTCATTTCAGCGTTGACAGTAATTCCAAATACATATGCATATTCTTTTCTTTTGTCTTGTGAACTTCATGACCTATCCATTTGGCAGGCGAGTCTGATAAAAGCATCTTCGTTTCATGGAAGTGTAAGACCACCCATGGGATGATCAAAACCAAACTCTTCCTCTGCTCGACTTAGCAAGTCTTGGAATGAAGGATACTTCAAGAAAGATATCAGAACCACAAAGCGTTTCTTCTGTCTTTCGCCCACATAAATGGCAAAGTGTCCCTTTGGGACATGAGATGCAGTTGCTTGAGCACCTAAAAGAGACCTTCTGAGAATGTATTTGGCTTCAGAAATCCCTGGCATGCAAATACCAATGACTTCTCTATAATATTTTGATCGACTGGGCAAAACAAGGGATGTTTCAGAGATGTGAAGATATAGAGGTCTTTGGTAATTGGAGGTGGAAGGACCGACTTACTTTGATGTGAGATTCTCTACGTGGATATATATATATATATATATAGGTGGAGCTCGACAATGTTTGTAACCTTGGCATTGCACTTAACCCCAAGGAGCCTTACCTATGGATATTGCAGGGGCTCATAACATATCACAGGGTGGACATCACATGGTTTTGTCTTCTTACTCATATCATCTGCGCATCTTGTTAAATTGTTGTGATGTTTGCCATAAATGTCTTTGTATGCATCACAGTTTGAAACATAAAGCTTGCTTTTCATGTGAAGGTGTTGGTGCATGGATGCACCATAATCCATCTTTGAAGACATGGTAGGGACCTTGAAGATCACATATAAAAGAAGATTGCTAAAGAGTAGAGTACAATGATTTTCTTGACTAGTTGTAATGACTGTACATCACTGAAAAGAAGGGTGACACGTTAAAGTGAATGTAACCTCTCATGCTACTTGATTGAAAAGCAATGTCTATATCTTACCGTTGTAACTTAGAAATTAGTGGTTTGAATTATCACTTTAATGCATTATACTTCTCATTTTTCAATTTCAGATCCAAGAATGCAAATGACAAAACATCATGTAACAGTAATTCATTATTAATTTGTGGGTTGCTTTAAGTTTTTTATTTTATTTTATTTAATTTTGTAACTTATTTGATAGAACGAGGCAAAGGCATATTATTCTAATCTAATAACTTACACTTGTTTTTTGTAGAAATATTTTTATTTTTAAAGTACTGAGAATCAAATTTAGGAATTCTAAGTCAGAGGGTTTAGGGTTTCAGAAATTGCGTGCAGATATGTTTCTTATTCTTGATGTTTAATTTGCTGACTGCTTGTTGATTTTATTATTCGGTAGGCATGTTGTTGTTAAATTTACGAGAACTTTAGGGCCGGGGAATTGCTTAAATATGAAAGATTGTTTATAGAATCCTGTTGATGAAATTTACAAGAAGTTGTTTGTTGCGAATTTTAGATTTGCCTTTCAATCTCAAGGCCCAAAAAAAAAAAAAAAAAAAAAAAAACCGGTGATTCGATCAGATCAAAATTGTAGTATGAAGCGTCTCTTCATCTTTTCTCTGCAATTCCTCTGTATCCTTTTGCGGAATCTTCAGTGTGTTTGGAATCGCGAGACTGAACAACATTACTAATCTCGGCTACTCGAATTTTGCCCGTATCTTCACGGTCTATTCAATTGACGAGCCAAACTGATAAATGCGTCTTCATTGCAAGGAATGGTTAGACTCCCCATGGGATGATCAAATCCAAACTCTTCTTCTGCTTTGCTTAGCAAGTTCTGGAATGAAGGATGTTTCAAGTAAGATATTGGAACCACGAATCTCTTCATCTGTCTTTCTCCAACATAAACAGCGAAATGCCCCTTCGGCACATCAGCTGCTGCTGTGGCCGGAGCTAAAAGAGATTTCCTAAGAACATGCTTGGCTTGAGAAATCCCTGGCAATCGGATTCCCATGGCTTCTGTTGAAACGATCTTGGAAAGAAGGAAGTTTTGGTTGATGTCTAAAAATCTCGCTGAAGGCTTGCTATATATAGAGAGAAAGAGGAGCTTGAAAGGTTTGTACTCCGCTGTGGCATTCCAAGTGCCCTTCTTGAAGGCAGCTTGGCCATTGAGAACATGGTGGGGCATTGCTTATTAAAGTTCACATGGATTTGTCTTCCAACTGATTACCAAGGCTTTCGGAGTGGCTCCACTTGTGATGCTTGATCGGTATCCGCAGCTGAAAACATGAGGAGGTAATGCTCCCTCCACTCTCCTTTACTGTTTCTAGCTCTAACCTTGTCTGCCTTTCGTAAGATATTTGTTTTGGTTGGCATTGTTTCTTCTTATAAATTGCACAAGTTATCTTGCCTGATTGAATATGCAGTCAAGTGGACTTTTTAAAAGTTTTCTTTTTAGTTTGCTTTTGAAGTCTGTTCAGTCATCAAACTTGTGATTTTGTTCTTGAGGATATGACCGAGGTAACACTGTGCCATGGTTAAAAATTTCCTTCAAATTTGGCAAAATTTCATGAATTATTTCTTTTTTTCCCATCAAAATGGAAAGTCGATGTAAAATAAAAGTTACAAAAATTTGTTAAAGTACTTTGACAAAGTTCAAGAAATTTAACAATTTTTAATAAAATTTTTATTTTTTAATTTAAAAATACAAGAATTTGACGAAGTTCAACGTAGAAGTAAAAAAAAAATTAATGAAAACAAGAAATACAAATAATTATATATTTTTTTTCAACTGCATCAACCAAGATAGTAGTATAAGTTCTAAAGTTTTATTAACTTAATGAATTGATCAATTTTACCAAAAAGATAAGAAAAGAGATAATTAAAGAAAGTTGAAACGAGATAAAAGCTTTAAAACAAATTAAAAGTGTTCTCATAGTTATTTTCTTTTAATTAACTCTCGACAAGATTGAAAGAATATACTTAAATAATAAAGTAATAAATTAAGCTACCCATGATATAGTCCAAATCAGTAAAGTATAGGTGCAGAAACATGACATAAAATGCAATATCAAAACAAAGAAAAAGTTATAACACCAAATACCATCATTTCAAATTCATCATCTCCATAGAATTAGTTTTGTGTGATGCGTGTTAAACATTGTAGATATAAAAACATGTTTCAAATCCTTAAATTTGTATTTTTATACATCAAAAGTGCCTATTTTAAGTTTGTTTTTATCATATCAAGTAGTTATTATGCATATTTTAGCATTTATACAAAAAAATAATTTTGATTTCTCAAAGTTGCAAATTTTTACACAAGGTCTCTAATACATTTAGAACTTCCTCAAATTAATTTGAGTTTTCTGAATTGAAGTTTGGGGTGAAGTTGATGTTTTGAAGCTTGCACCGTGCTAGTGTTTCAGCTTATATATCAAGGCTATGGTAGAAAACAGAGAATTGCTTCCATTTGATGGTTGGGAACTTGGAATATAGAAAAGTTTTCATGAATGAATAAAATATATTAGATTTTATGTGTATTATGAAGCCAGAATAATGATTAACATTTAAATGTTACATCCACTTATCATGGATCACAAGCTAATTGAAAAAAAAATAGAAAAGAAAAAAAAGGAGTTGATTGAATTCTTTCCCTGATTCAAAGTGGCTGTGATGTTCAATAAAATACAAACATTGGATTGAATCCCTTGTCTTGCCTTTGGATGAGGTGGAAGATCGATATTTGACTCAAGCCTTGGACCTAATCTTTTATCCTACACAAGTTAATGATGTGATAAGAGAAGTTCTTTTTCATGTTGACTGGCCTAGAGGCTTGTCCATGCCCAATCCCACTGCATAAACCTTCTATTGCCTGATAATCAATTGTCTTCTCCTGTCTGTGCAAAACCTTCTTGGGGCCTTGCCTCTTTCCTGTTTCTCCACTTGAGTTGTAGGATTTATCATGTACAACCATCTGTTTGTGTCTTGATGAGATTATATAAAAGTTATGTTGTGTCTGTAATGTTTACAGTTAGCTCTTTGACCCTCTTAAGAGATTGCAAATCATGTCATTGAAAATTGTTTTAATTTGATGGTGGTCTTCAGAACATTTAGACATTTATGTCTTAGTCAATGAACAGTTATTTCGTCCACTTTTGCTGATTAGTTTGTGATTATGCTTCTATTTCTCTCTCCTGTAAGCGCTTTTGGTGCCTTTGGACTTCTCGTCCACCTTTTTTATATATAATATTTATCGTTTCCTTTCAAAATTTTTTTTTGAGATCAAGGAGTAGATGGGGTGGGAACATTTTAGTAGAATGTGTATTTGACGCATGGTGTATCATTTTTAGCATCATCATTTGGAAAGGGGTTCCTAATAGGGGGTGACAATTTGTATTACCATGTCGTAAATAGGTCGTGTTGTAAATGAGTATTACCCATATATTATAAACTGAAATCGTACCAATTTATTAGTCGTGTCATGATATACAAACTCAAACTCGGCCTATTTATTAATTTTGTTATATTTGTATACCTATATATAACGTATTTAACTTTTTGTAACCGGTTTTTTAAATTACTTTTGCAAAAAAAATATTAATAAAAATACAAAACATAAATGATTTATTAAAAATAAATAAAATTAAATTTTTTTAAAAATATTAACAAATTGTGTCATTAACTTATTAATAAATGCGTTAATTTCAAATTGACCTATTTATAAGATGTCTCTTAACTTGTCTATAATCGTGTCAGACATGTTATTTTTGTGTATAGCAAGTTAACCTGTTTATGGCGTGAAATTTAGTCGTGTTTAACTTGTTTTGACCCAAATTAATTTATGCTAAACCCAAACCTGTTAACTGCGTGTCGTGTTTGGGTTAGGTTATTATGTCGTGTTTGGGTTAGGTTATCATGTCATTTCATAAATTGCCACCCTTAGTTCTCAATTTCGGATTGGGTATTGTGCTAGATCAATTGTATGTATGCGGATAGGAACTATTTATCTTAGAAGGAGGACTGCTTTTGCTCGTTTTTCAAGTATGATATGATGGAGTAAGGGTAAGGGTCCATGAATATCGTCTTTCACTTCTAGTGAACTTGATATGTACAGTTTTTACGTTCTTAATTCATAAAAGTATCCTTTGTTTCTGCTTTTTTAATTTTTTTGACAAGAAATGAGAAAAATAAGAAAATGGGAACAAATGATAACTACTAGAACACGAGAAATTTTCCTTGAGTGGTGAATTCAATCCCCTTTCAACACCCTACAGCCGTAGAGAGTTGTCAGTGCTTAATATTGAATCAAGCATTATCAAAGTATTCAATTTTGATACAAGATGGTGGGAGGCAGGTGAATGAATCATTGTCCTTTATGCAAGAAAAACAAGTTGATTGTGTGACAATGCAACAAGCAACAATACATAATATTGATAGCATCTGTTGTTTTGAAACTATGTAAACATTGTGTGGCTTTTGAAAATTGAGTCGGTTAAAGCCATTTTGGCTAATAGATTTTTCCAATTGTTCCTCTACTCTTTGTAAACTTCCATCTATTTCCTTTTAAGTGAGACTTTTATTGGTCTTCTTCTTGCATGGATGAATTATTTCTAATGGACTATCTTTTTTCAACTTGTAATGTCATATTTTTTTTATCATCTTGTACTTGTAGGTGGGTCTCTCTTAGTGAACTTGTGTGTAAGCAGATCAGTAATATGTAAACCATGAGATGCTTCTTGTTACATTTGATTAGTTATTTCTAATCATTACTTGTCAATGGATTGATTACTGAATGTAATAAAATGCTTTGTTTTCTAAAACAAGCAACCAAACTCTGATGTGGGAAGAATTTGAAGATCAGTGGAATTGATCCAATTTAGATGTTTGAAAATACATAAAGGTAACTTTATCAAAACAGTATGGTTTTCTAATCTACTTTGCCTAATAATTTACAGAATAGAAAGAAGGAAATGGCAGATACAGCCCCTCTGTTTAAAACTTGAGGATGTTGTATTGGCCTTGAATCTCGAAAACCAAAAAAAGGTGATTTAAGAGGCAATGTGTCTCCTATGAACCCTTCTGGAGTCTTGAAATTAGACATGAGATTGATCAAGAGTTGCTTTCTGGCATGGAATCATGAGGCTCAATGAAGCTCTTCCTCTGTCCAAGTTGGTAAGTCACGGCCTTCCTAAACTTTGTGGTTGAAGTTGCAGTGCCATGGCTGCTTATAGAAGGAATAAACCCTTCAGGAAGGGCTGCTCAATTTTCATTTTTTGGCTTTCCTAAAGTCTTCATGACCTATTGAAATGGCAGCTCAAACTGATGAAGACATCTTCACTGCAAGGAAAGGAATAGTAAGCCCACTGATTGGATGGTTAAACCCAAACTCTTCTTTTGCTTGACTTAGCAAGTCTTGGAATGAAGGATGGCTCAAGTAAGATATTGGTGCCAAAAAATGCTTCTTCTGTCTTTCTCCAACATAAACAGAAAAGTGAACCTTTGGAACTTCTGGTGCCATTGACTGAACTATAAGTGACTTCCTGAGGATGTGCTTGGCCTGAGAAATTGCTGGCAAACAGATACCCATGGCTTCTATGTAATGTTAATGGCAAAACAAGTAATGTTTGAAAGGATCTTGCGAAAGAAGGAAGCTTTGATAGCTGAGAATGTGAGTGAAGCCTTGTCTAAAATGGCATCCTCATAGCCGTATATATACACAAACAGAGCCCAAAAGGTTTATAACTCTGAATGCAATTGATTGTGAGGGTACCATATCTAAGAAGAAAAAGGAGGGACATCATTTAGTATGGCTCACATGGTTTTGTCTTACTATTAATGACCAAGGCATGTGAAGTGTCTCCACCTGTGGGTCTCTATAAGGCAATACAAAACTTGTGGTGCTGATGGTCCATTGACTCTGCATGTACTGTTTCCATAAACCTGATCTATATGTTGTTAGCTATTTCCTTTGATTCTCATGACTCCATTTTTTTTTTTTTTAAATTTTTTCTTCTAACAAGATAATATTTTCTTTGTTTTTCTATTTTTTTTTTCTTTTAATTGCACAGATACAAGTCCATGGTTTCCTCCGTGGTTTTCTTGTGAAATTTGACTATTTTCAGGTGCAGATTTCTTTGAACTGTTAAAACATATAAAGACAAACAACCTGGACCACACTGTCCTAATGTTTCAACATGGGTGTGAATGCTAGAATACGAAATGAAGTGCTATGCTACCATTTGATGATGCTAGTATACTGAAAAGTACTTGTCTGGGAGATTCCGGTTGGGACTTCTATGTATTAAAACAATGAATTGCTAAACTTTGGATGTTCTTTCTTTTTTATATATATTTTTTTCTCGTTATCTTTTATTTTTTCGATATGAAAGATATATTTCATGCAGATTACAAACAGTTCTTGTTCTATTTTTTTTTTTTTTTGAAACTGGAAACTATTATTAATAATAAAACTATTACATAATGCCGGATGAGATATCCGGCTAGTTAGTGAGGCTAACCTTGTCAAGGTGCACAACTACCATTGTTATGGGACTGCAGAATTTGTTTTGACTTCAAAAACAAAGAATCCACGATATCTTTACCATGCTTCATGAAATAGTTAACAAGAAAATTATTGTTGATCTGACTAGAAGAGAATACTATTTTCTTTTTCTTTTTTCCTTTCAGTTCATCTGGATCTAAACCCTTTCTCCAACAGAGTGATGGGCTGCAATCTCATTCTCTGATTATTTCTTTCTGATGAATAATTTTTCCTTCATTTTTTCTCTTCCAACTTTGTATCTTTTGGTAATTGTAATTTCCTCAATTTACATTTTTTAGTTTTGTTGCAGCAAATTGAAATGCATAGCATTTTACTTTCTTTTAGTTTTAGTTTTCCAACTTATTGTCAAATACATGTGATCATTGAATGTGACTGCCGTTGTGGTGCTGTATTAAGTAATGAGTTGCGGTGGTCCACCCCTTGAAATGTAGGATGTATAATGTTTCCGCACAAGCTGATATACCCTCTTTGGATGTGCAATTGTTATTGATATGAAGGAATTCCAAATTGTCTTATTACTTGTGTTGCTAAAGAGAGTGACATGCAGTTCAGTGTATCTAATCTTTTGAAGATTTTTCTCTTCAATGCCCAACTGAAGGCCAAATGATCATCCACATACTTTTTGAGTAGTTTCCAATAACTGTAAATGTTCATGTCTTTGGTACAGCGGAGATGAAGCATTACCCTTCCATTTGATGTTGTTTTCATGTTGGTACATTGAAAATTGCTAATAATGTTGATGGACAAAAAGCTACAAGTGAAGTAGGACATTGGTAATGACTGTACTAATTATCTTTTCTGGACTTTGCCCCTTAAAAAATGATTGACTTGCCTCTTTATTTTTTGACATCTGTGCATTTCTATTATTCACACATTTTCGAAGCACTAAGAATGAATGCACTAAGGGTGTGATACAGCTGGCGGTGTTACAGTTTTCTATGAAGCCTATAGTTCTAATGGTATTGATGAGAGATCTTTTTTCTCAAACCTCAGATGGACTGAGAACTAACAATTGCAAACTTATCATTAATTTATTGTCCCTGTTTCTAGATTTCAAACAGATGGTTCCTGAAGAAGCAAACACAATAAAACATTGGGTGAATAGGTCTTGATTTTGTACAATCAAGAAGTTAGGATAGTTGTACAACATAGCCGGTATTGGATTTTGATGGTTGCCCTACTGATTTTGGGAGTCCTGCGGGATGACTCTTGTTAGAATCATCGATGATGATGATGAGGTCAAATTCTCTTTCTCGTCCTCTTGGGCAGTCTCACAGATATGATGAATTGTCATAGGTCATGCTTCATGTGTTTAAAATGATAAGAGAGTGTGAACTTCAACTCTAATAGTAGATTTATCCCAATTATCGTTGTCCGATTTTCCGATCCTGCAATTGAAATAACATTTAATTATTATAGAGATCTGCTTCTTTAGTGTTAATCAATTCTTATATGAAATGTTTCTATGAAGTTGGGAAATTTTTGAATTTAGTTGTTTCACGTGCACTACCATGTCATATTCTATGCTTACAGACAAAAGGCAGGCGCTTAGTTCCGTTTGTTTATTCTTTGAACTGACACTTTAAAGATTATTTTGAATTGGCAGAACCATCAATTACTTGCCCTGATTTAAAGTGAGAGTATTTCAATAGAATCACAAGCCAATAGCTACCAAGTTGCATTATTATCCGAAAATATTTGAATTTATGCGGTTTCTTACGTCCTCTATCTGAACATCCTCTAAGATGTAGTAGCTCTTGTGTATATGATTTTTACATTTTGAAACTCATTTGGACCTTCTATGTCTTGGTCCATGAAAAGTTATTTGGTCTGCTTTTGCAGTTTGGCTTTGCTTTTTGCCCATGTTGCTCCCAATGAACTTGAGTTATTGAGCAAAAGATGGGAATGCCCATTTTAGAGGAAGGCCCACTTGTTGAATGTTGAAGTATGCACGTTTGAACATTCATCTTCTTCTTTTAAGCATGACTCTTGTTGGTTGTCTTTCGTATAGATGAATTAATAATTCCTAAATCTTATAATGCTTCTGGTTTGAATTCCTAAGCTCTTGTCTATGCAATAATTAGTGCAAAAAATCTTGTATGTTTCAGAAGAGATGGTAAACATTCACTGAACTATGGAATTTGACAATTGCGAGACTCAAAACCTGGACTAGAGGATTTTATTTAGTAGTGTAATCTACTGGTAGAGTTTATTTTTATTTTTGTCAGTCTATCCACTCATTTACAGTACAGCTAAGAGAGAAAGGTTGGGAACAAAATTGTGGAGGCTACATTTTATGGTTAGCCACTCTGCGTCTGAAATCTAAGTGGTAATCAGAAGTAAAAAAAAAAAAAAGAAAAAAAAAAGAAAAAAAAAAAAGAGACAGATAATCAAAGGGCATCTCCATATTTTCCCTTGATTGTCTATGCTTTCAACTGAGAAGGGAGGACCTTTGGAGGTGGCTTCTCTGCATGAGAATTGAAGGTCCTGTGTTTTGTTGGATTACTGAACCTGAAGTCTTCCTTTTCCTGAATTTATCCTGCAATGTGGTAGTTTCTTGGAAGGTGCAATTCATCACATATGGTTTCATTTCAGCAGTGAGATTAATATTGTTTCATCCAAAACTCATCAAGAACGAAGTACTATGATTCTTTTCTTTTGTCTTGTTAACTTCATTACCTATCGATGTGGCAGGTGAGTCTGATAAGAGCATCTTCGTTACATAGAATTGTAAGACCATCCATGGGATGATCAAATCCAAACTCTTGGTCTGCTCAACTTAGTAAGTTTTGGAATGAAGGATGCTTCAAGTAAGATATTGGAACCGCAAAGCATTTCTTGTGTCTTTCACCCACAAAAATGGCAAAGGGGCCCTTCCGGGACATCAGGTGCAGTTGCTGGAGCAGCTAAAAGAGACCTCCTAAGGATGTATTTCACTTGAGAAATCCCTCGCAAGTGGATACCCATGACTTGTCTGTAATATTTTGATCAACAAGGCAAAACAAGAGATGTGTCAGAGAGGTGAAGATAGAGAGCTTTTTGGTAACTGGAGGTTGACGGGCGACTTACTTTGATATGAAACTCTCTCTAAGTGGATATGTATATATATATATATATATATATATGGGATGTTTGTGCCCTTGGCAGTGCACTTAGCAGCAAGGAGCCCTTGTCCATGGATATTGCAGGAGCAATATTCATTGGATAACACAGGGTGGATATCACATGGGTTTGCCATAAGTGTCTTGCATGTAAACTGAGAAAGATATTGCTCGCTTTTCATGTGAAGATATCTTACAGTTGTAACTGAGAAAGTACTGGCTTGAATTATCACTTTAATGCATCTATACTTGTCATTTCAATTTCAGATTGAAGAATGCAAGTGACAAAACATCATGTAACATTATTAATGTACGCTTGTTTTTGTTTTTATTTTTTAGTTTTGTTTATTCTAATCTAACAACTTACACTTGTACTATTGTAGAAAAAGTTATAATTTTTAAATGATGAGAATCAAATTCTGGAATTCAACTTAGAGGGTTTTGGGTTTCAGAATTTACATGCAGATGTGTTTCTTATTTGTAATGTTCAATTTGCTGATTGCTTGTTGATTTTATCATTCAGTAAGCATGTTGTTCTAAAATGTACATGAACTACAAGACTCAGGAATTGCTCAAATATGAAAGATTGTTTATAGAGTCTTGTTGATGAAATTTACAAGAAGAAACTCATTTTGTTTTTTGATGAAATTTACATTTGCCTTCAATTTCAAGACCCAAAAAAAAAAAAAAGATGAGTCAATGAGAAAAAATTTTAGTATGAAGTGTCTCTTCTTTTCTTTGCAATTCCTCCGTGTTCTTTTGTGGAATCTTTAGAGTGTTCGGAATCGTGGGACTGAACCCTAATTTCCAATCTTGGCCACTCTAATTTTGCCTGTATCTTCACGGTCTATTCAATTGATGAGCCAAAGTGATGAATGCGTCTTCGTTGCAAGGAATGGTTAGACCACCCATGGGATGATCAAATCCAAACTCTTCTTCTGCTTTGCTAAGCAAGATCTGGAATGAAGGGTGGTTCAAGTAAGATATTGGAACCACAAATTGCTTCTTCTGTCTTTCTCCGACATAAACTGCAAAGTGGCCTTTTGGAACATCAGCTGCTGCAGTTGCTGGAGCTAAAAGAGATTTCCTGAGAATGCGCTTCGCTTGAGAAACTCCTGGCAATCGGATTCCCATAGCTGCTGTTTGAGGGATTGTTGAAAGATCTTGTGAAAGACTAAAGTTTTGATTGATTTCTGAAAATCTTTGTGAAGGCTTTATATATATATATATATATATATATATATATATATATAGAGTAAGAGAGCTTGAAAGGTTTATACTGTGCAGTGGCATTCTGAGTGCGATTGTTGTTGAAGGTAGATTGGCCAAAAAGAACATGGTGAGGCATTGCTTATTAGGGTTCACATGGATTTGTCTTCTAACTGATTGCCAAGACGTGGAGTGGCTCCACTAGTGGTTCTATGTTAGGCAATTCAACCTTATCTTATCTACCTCTTGTTGTTTAGCTTTTTTCTGTGGTTCTCATTGTTTAATTTTCATAAATTTGTGCAACTTGTGTTGGAATTGAATATGTGGTCCAAAGGATGTTTGTTCAGTTTGTTGAAGAATTCTTTTTTCTGCAGGTTATCTTCTGGGATCCTTTTAATGATTAATCCTTAAATTCTGATCGATGCCTTTTAGAAGTTTTTTGGCAAGAATACTGTGCGACCAGGGTTATACTGTCCTAGTTTTTCATCATTGAGTTCATTAACATAATAGGAAAAACCAAGTTGTAATGCGTCTGTTGACGGTGTTGGCATGTGAAAAAGTAGGTGTTGAGGAGGATTCAATTGTACGAAAACAACAAAATTAGAGAACTTTTGGATCTTGGATGCGTTGATGTATTTCAAGTGCGTTGGTGTAGATTTCGATACTGTTAAATTATTTCCGCACATGGCAGCTAATTAATAACTGCAATTGCTTCTCCGCTCCTTTTAAACTTTTGTCTTTTCTTTGTAACTGAGACTTGCATTGGTCTTACTGTTTATATATCTACTAGGATGATTCTTTAATAAGTCATAGATTGATTTTGCTAGGGATCTTAAATTGTTGTGCAATATTTATAATCTTTCAATGGAATATGTTTTGAAAAGAAAGCCAATATTGATTACCATTAATTTACCAAGCTATGGAATGACGTGAATGTAAGATAAAGATGTGATAAAAATATTCATCAAGATGTAATCTATTGGGAGAGCAGTGATTCTGCTCTGCCAAGTCATTTACAAAGAAAGGAAAAAGGGTAGAGAACAAAATTGTGATGGTTAGATTTCCTGGTTAGTTTACCCTTGCCCATATTCTCCATGGTAATTGAAAGGGAAAACAGAGCAAAGGGCGTCTTTGTACATTCGTTCCATTTCCCATGCATTTAAGTGTCAAGTTAGATTTCCCATCTTCTGTTTGATGATTGAGGCCAAACTCTTCTATGGAGTCACTTAATTAATTCAATGAAATTGTTACTTGGGTACACCATTCAGTGATCATGGCTTCATTTTTTACTCATCCTGCATGATTGTTGCATCTGAACACATAAGAAAGGATGGATGTGTTAATTTTTCTTTCATTCATTGCCTATCCAAGTGGCATGTCACATTGGTGAAGGCATCTTCATGATGCCTGACAATTTGCTTGGCTTGAGAAATCCGAGCGAAACGGAAACCCATGACTTGTGTGTATTATTTTGATTAACAGGCTGAAAGGTGGATGTTTTAAAATGTGATGAAATAAGAAAGCTTCTGGTAGCAGAAAATGTTCGTGAAGGGCTGGTTTGAAATGAAATTTTCAATTTGTATATATAGCGAGATCTCATTAAATTTATGCTTTTCACAATGCATTTGGCACCAAGTAATCCTTGTCTTGGGAGGCTGGAGGGGCGGTACACATTGTTTGTCACATGGTTCTGTCTTCCAAACTCATGTTCACAGATGCTGTTGATGATTGGAGACAAGGAGCTTGCTTTCTGTGTGAAAATGTTGGTGTGCAGAGGACCTGAAATCTCCGAAGATATGGTAGGGACATCCTTACGGTCAAATATGCGTAAACTAGTGGAGGTTGCATTTACCTATTACAGATTATTAGTGTGTAAGTGGAAGAGTTAAAGAAGAAAGTCACGCTACTATGAGTATGACCTTTCAATTTCCTCAGTCGAATGGCGTGTCTTTGTCTGACAGTTGCAATTGCAAAAGAAAAGGTGATACTGATAACTTGAATGCTTATGTGCTTCTAATTATGTAGTTTTGGATCATTTATCTTCCAAAAAGGAAAGCAGAAAATATTGAACCCATATACTTATACTATTCATGTGTTTTGAACGACCTCTCTAACTGACATAGAGAATGTCAATATTTCACGTACGCATACTGTATGAGTGAGAATATCTTCCCTCTTAAAAACCTGTTCAATTAGTGATTTGCTCGGATCCCTTTAACGGGCCTCTCAACAAGTATCTGGGTTTTACTTGGGAGAAATGATAATATCAAAACCTTTATAAAGTATAAGCATTCAATATATGCAGTCTAAGTACACAAATGAGGAGCTGGTCAAACTATTTGAGTGGTGGCCATGGCAATTTGTGAACCATGCAAGATCATTGTTCTGCTTCGATGCATTTTAGATTTTTGTTTTGTACTGTAACTGTAAGTGAGTCTCTTACTGGTCTTTGGCATAGATGGATTACTTTTTGTTCACTAGTGCTTATAAATTGTCAAGGAATTCATTCATATAGCTGAGGAAGTGCATTGCTTCCTCAGAACATGTAACTGAACTCTGATGAGGAAGAATTTGAGGAAATCTAATTTATGAGAGTGTTAAAAAAAAAATCCATTATGCTAACTTTTAACAAGAATGTCATTTCTAAATTTTATCTGCCTACAAATATACAGAACAGAGGACGTAATTGGAGGTACAACTCTTCTTCCTCTCTGAAAATTGAAGCGTGTTTCATTTGCCTAAAAAGTGCTGATTGACTGAGATGAAAATGTCATGAGTCTCTTTTTGTTTTCTGCTATTGTGTCAACCCCTTTATGGATCTTGATGGGAGACAAGTGAGACCAATAAAGGGCTGCTTCTTGACTTGAAACTGCAAGATCAAACCCGAACTCTTCTGTAGTCCAGCTTTCCAAGTTATGGACTTTGTGGCCCTGATAACATAGTGCCATGGCTACTTGGCAACTACTTCTATCAAGCAGAAAATGCTGTGGAAACTCCATTGTCTTTTCTTGCCTTCATGTCCTCTTCAAATGGCAAGTCAAATTAATAAAAGAATCTTCGTTGCATGGAATGGTGAGACCACCCATTGGATGATCAAATCCAAACTCTTCTTTTGAAACGAAGGATGGTTCAAGTGAGATGCTGGAACCACAAATCTCTTCTTCTGTATTTCTCCAACATAAACGGCTAAGTGACCCTTTGGGACATCAGCTGCAGTTGCTGGAGCTAGAAGAGATCTCCTGAGAATGTGCTTGACTTGAGAAATCCCTGGCAAATGGATACCCGTGGCTTCTATCCAGTGCTTTGAAGGGCGGACAAAGCAAGGGATGCTTGAAAGGATCTTGAACGTAGGAAGCTTTGATTGCTAACTGTGACTGAGGTTGAAGGATGTTTCAAATTGGGTCCTTGTCTGTGTATATATACAATTGTGAAGCTCAAAAGGTTCACACCCATTTGGCATTAGCTGAGATGCGGTTAATGGTGATTTGTGACAGTCCTTGGCCCAAGAAAACATGGAGGGACATAACTCATTAAGGTTCACATGGTTTTGTCTTCTAACCAATTACGAAGACATGAAATGGCTCTATTTGTAGTTCTCCATTAGTGTCAGGCAATTAAGAACATGGGGGTTTGGTGCTTCTTTCCATTGCAACTTCATCTACCTCATCTTAGCTATTGTGTTGGTCCTCATGTTTTCTTGCGTAATTTGTGGTTTTAATTCAATAAGTGGTCCAAAGATCTTTGAAGATACTCCCCCTTGTAGGGACTCAAAGACTATTATATATATTGGGTTTGATTTGAAGTTCACTAACATCAAGTACTAATCCCTTTGATGTTATTTCAAGAAGACAAGGATCACAGTGTCAGAATATTTCAGACACAGATTTAGACATTACAATAGGAAGCACAGAGCAATGCTTCTGCTTCCATTTGTTGATGCTGCAGTAGAGAAAAGTATTAATCAAGGTGGGTACTAGTAGGGACTTAAAAGAGTATTAAAAATGCAATTGGTGGATATCTTGGGTTTTTCATCCATCTAGTTTTAGTTCATGCTTACTCCAAAAAAGAAAAAAAAAAGCAAAAGAGTGCAGCAATGTAATTTGTCTCACCTTTCTTAGTCCATAAGAGTAAGTCTCTGCAGTTGCTGCTAAAGTTGAGGACGGAATTGGAGTCTGAATGTGGATTCATGAATATCATTCTAATTGTCTTCCAATTTGGATTGAAGAAGTTGTTTTAAGACTTTGAAATGTTGAAAATTGAGAAAAGCCACCAAGTTCTGAAAAATCTTTACCATGATCTTCCTTAATGATGATTTCAAAAGTTTCATAAATCTTAGCGACTTTTGTTTCTTAACAAGGCATGAAAAATCATAAATCATAACTCTATATCCAATTCAAATAAAATATTTGACGTGTCTTGTAGTTCTATAAGGCATTGAAGATACAACTCATGAAGAGCATGATGGCTGTGGAATCTGTATAAGCCAATAATCCATTTTCTTTGTGCATGTTGGTTGTCACTTTTGGTGCAATATCTTGTGATGTGTAAATCTTGGAGCTGTCGAAGGATAAGGTGAAGAGAATGATTTTTCTACAAACCTTTGTTGACTTTATGTTGAGTCACGTAGAATCATATAAAATATGTGTCATGGTTGTTGAAGTCTAATTAGGAGTGTTCAGATCCAGAGCTAATTGAGTGATTAATTTTCCTCCATTTAATCTTTTCCAATTTGCATCTTCTAATGCCATCCACTCAATTACATTCATGACCACACTTATGGTACTGTATGAATTATCGATAAGTAAGTGTTGGTGCTCACTTGAGAGTTGAGATATCTAGTGTGTACAAAGCCAGATCTATTCTCTTGACTGAAAAGTTCTTCTGGTCGAAAGATTTTTTTTTTTTTTTAATTTTTAAAATTATGTTAGTTTCATATGAATCTGCCAATGGAAGATAATTATTTGGCTCAAATCCTTTTCCTTCTCCTGAGCACAAACATTTTCAAGGTCATGCTTCATTAGAGAGAGCATCAGACTCTAATAACACAATTGTCTGTAGTATTGTTGTCTGATAACAGATCCTACCATAAAAATCTGACATGGAATCATTTAGGGGCCATCATCATCATGGTTGTCAAAGTTGATAGAGATAGTAGAGGCTTAAGCAGATGGATCATTTTCTTATGTTTAATGTATCAAAGATTAGTAATCGTTTTTCTATTCTTTTGATCTCATCTGATATAATAACCCCGTCAACCTCCTAGCCACCCACAGACAACACACTCTTATTAAATATGTGAAATCAAATTATACCCAAAATTGTTCAGAAATACAGAGTTGTGTTCATGGTGATTTATCATACTTCAAGTTGTTCCTCTACTCTTTTTTAATTTTCAGTTTGTTTTTAATAGCAATTTTCATTGTTCTACTCTTTTCAAGCTTTCTTCTTTTTTTGACTGGGACTAGTATTTGTCTTTTCTGTACATGGATGAATGATTGTAATGTTATTAAATGCTTCTTTGACGGAATCCCTCTGAACTTTTCTTGCATTGACTAGAATAAAGGCCAAATACTGATGTCAAATAATTTGCCGAGCTATAAGACTAGACCAGCATAGAGTTTGAGAGTTGGTTTAAAGTTATTTCATTAGTGTTTGTTATCCATTACGATTGTTTCTGTCCACTCATATACTTAAGAGGGGAGAGACAAAGGGTTGTGAAGAAAACTGTCAATTTTAGATTTCATGGTTAACCGCCCTGCCTGAACATTTGACGGTGATTGAACCCAAGTCTTCCTTTTCTGGAGTTGATTCAGTGATATGCACTTCTTTTTCTTGACATGATCCAGTGATTTGGCTGCTTGGGAGATGGGAATCAATTCATTAGTTTCTTGTTCAGCTCTGACTGTGCTATTGTTGATCCCAAAAATGGAAGGACTTGTGCTTCCTTTTGTCAGCTTCATGACAATTCGAATGGCAAGTCAAACTGATGAAGGCATCTTCATGGCACGGAATTGTAAGACCACCCATTGGATGATTAAACCTGAACTCTTCTTCTGCTCGACTTAGCAAGTCTTGAAATGAAAGATGCTCAACAAAGATATGGAACCACTAATCACTTCTTCTGTCTTTTGCCAACATAAATAGCAAAATCACCCTTTGGGACATCTGCTGAAGTTGTTTGACCTAGAAGAGACCTCCATAGGATGTACTTGGCTTGTGAAATCCTTGGCAAATGGATACCCATTTTGATGAACTGGTGAAATGAAGGCTGCTTGAAACAATCTTGTGAAAGAAGGAAGCTTTGGTAACTAAAAATGTTGTTGAAGGGTGGTGCAAAAAATTGCATCCAGATATATATATATATATACAGGAAGAGGGCTCAAGTGGTTTATGCCCATGTGGGATCATCCCAAATGCAATTAATGTTTTGGAGGACCTTGGGCAAGGAGAGATTATGGAGGAGCATTACTCTTTAGCATTCACATGGTTTGCCTTCTAAGTTCTAACTACTGATTGATGCATGTGAATTGGCTCCACTTGCAATTCTCTACCAGGAAATTCATAACATGAAGAGATGATGGCCCCTTGACTAATCTACCTCTTGTCAGTTTTTTTCTTTTGTTATATTGTACAGCTTGTGTTGGTAATTTAATGTGTTCAAAGGATCATTTCAAGATATTTCTTCAGGTTTCCTGTGGCTGTCTGTTCAAATGTCAAACACGGATCCTTCAAAATTATATCAAGAACACAAGGGGGTCCATGCCATGCTTTTTTTTTTTTCGGCCAACATATTTCAACGCTATACTTGGAAACAGAGAGCCATGCTTCCCTCGGATGATGTTGGTAGACAGAAAAAGCACTAGTGAAGGACACAGATTGAATTGAAAAAAGAAAAACAGAGACAGGTTGCTACTCTAGTATTATGACATTCTGAAATTAGTGACGTTTTAGATCTTAAATCCATCTGTCACAGCAAAATGGTGAAAGAAGACAACAATGTGAGGCGTTTTATACTTCTTGGTCCAGAAGAGTATATCTATTTCTGCAAGTCCTGTTTGGAGCTAGCAACTTAGAGACAAGTTGAGTGTACTTCTTGACCTTATTATTCTCATTGTTTTATTTTAAATAGATTTCCCTGATGAGGAATCATTATACTATGGTTTATTGGACTGGGGAATTTTTTTACAACTTCAGAAATCAAGTAAAATTCTTCATACCTACATTCCTGGAAACAACTCCAAGAAAATTATTAATTGTTAGACTAGTAGATCATCTTTTTGGTGCGTATGAACCTAATCCTATCAGCTGTTCATTTTTCTCAATCAAAAGAGAGATGAGGTGAACCTTGCTTTTTTGGCTCAAGTGCGATGACGTTGAATTTTATTGGAAACTTAAGACCTAGTCTTTGTGTTTTTTCTTTTTTATTAGCATCAGGTTTAGACCCATGATACTGGCTTTCTTTCACCCTTTGCTATACTTACTTTTGGGTAATATTTATAGTTTTTTTTATGCAAATGCTAGCATTTTGCAAGATCCTTGAATTTTCGTTTAGCTCGGGTGACATGAAAAGGGGCACTGTGATCTTCTTTGGCTTTAAAGTCTTGGTATGAAATTCAAATGCAAGTGTTTTCTACTGTACCATAAATTTGGTTTGCTTCTTATAATGAAGAAGTCAAGTTCTCATTTGTCCCATGGAAAAGAATACATCTTTACTAAGTCTTATTCATAAATGTGCTTATTTAATTTGATTTTCTTGTAGTGTTTATGGTTGCATTGAATTTTTCATTTCTTTTTTTTTTTTGACAAAACGAATGTTACTATTTTATAGACCCCAAATAAGTAGTCTGTCTGAAAGAGAATCTAGGTGCAACGATAATATTTGCTGCATGTGATCATGTGGTCATGATAGTCATGGAAGGAAACAGCCTCTTGCAAAGCAAGGTAAGGCTGACTGTTATATACAACCTTTCCTCAGACCCTGGATAGACAGGAGTTTCATGCATCAGGCTGAATTAATCTGTCGAGTCTTAGTCAATAAGAACTTAATTTATTGTATATGATAGCACAATGGAGTTTGAAATAAAAAACAACTTGATAGCATACTAATAATTCTAATGAAAGTCTGAATGGAAAAATCTCTTCATTTACAGCAACCTTATTCTAATTCCGGCACAATGTGTTCTGAGAATGCCAACTGATGAAACTTTCTAAATTGAGGTCTTTCTTCATTAATGGCCAAAATTACACGATAATCGACTTTGGTTTATCTGCATAAGACTTGATCCTGCAAAAATGATTCTTTCCTTTATCAATTCTCTTAAATGGTGAAAGACCATAAATTGTTTTATTTTTGTCCTGTTGAAAGCGCTTAAAACTTTTCAACCATTTGGAGAGATTCATGTTTCAATAAAAAAAAAAAAGAAAAAAAGATTCATGAACTGTAATGATGGAGTCATGAAGAGATGATTTGTGAATTGCATTTATGAGAGGAGTCTTTGGAGGGCGTTTTCTTGAACAGCACATTTAAGAGGCAGCTCATTATTGTGAATGCTGTGCTCCGATGCTTTGGTAGTTCAGTTATGATTGTGTTCTGATGAATTGATACCCTAGTTTGGTCACCTTTTACAAGTTGATTTTCTTATCACTATGTTGCCACAGCTTGTCTTGCTTTTGTTTTCAATCGAATTTGCACCTCTCAAAGAAAAAATGGGAAGAACCATTGTGCCGGAATGAATACTTGATAAGCTCCAGATATAAGCTGGGTGCACCCTACACACATTGTCATTATCATCAAAGTCTCATGTAGAATTCCTCCCTTCTGTTAAGACCACACTCCTTTTCTTCCTTTTCTTAATATTTTTTTTCTCAGAAGGAAAAAAAAAAAAAAAAAAAAACGAAAGCACTCAGTACTTAAATACCACATAATTTTTTTCATGATACATTTGTTTCAAATCCCGGAGTCTGGATTTATCTTGTGAGACTTGTTCTCTAGTATCTTTTGGAGAAAGTATTAAAAACAATTTTGCTCAAGCTACTACATGTATTTTAACAATCCTATCATGTCTCATCATTCATCACTGGATAATCATTTAGAAATTGAGTGAAGTGGAGATTCTTTTTCAAAAGATCTGTTTGAATCAGTCAAACTAGATTAGTTTCAGTATCTGGCCGTATCAGCATCCTAGCAAAAACCTTTGATTGACACTTTTCTATTATTTCATTTTCAGTGCATTGAATACCAAATGTTTTGCCAAATCAAGTTGCTGTTGATTGTGGTGTTCCTCTACTCTCGTCCTTCTCCTTACTTCCTTCTCCATCCTAAAGTTCTCTCAGCCTTCATTTCTGTCTTTAGACCCTAACTTGCTGGTTTCTGTAAAGTTCCGTCCAAACCTTAATTTGCTTGATTCTCTTAACTTTAATGGTTTGTTTCTCTTTATTCGACTCATTCCTTGTCATCTCACCTGCCTTTTTTTCTCCTTCAAAACCTAGGTTCTTAATTCAATTCTTGCTGGTTCTTGGATCATGAGGGATTTCAGGAGTCTTAGCACCCCATCTCCTTCATCATTTAAAATTGGTAACCGTAAGTGGTAACAAGACCCTTTTGTGTTTACCTTCTTGGGAAGGTTCTTATTTTAAAATTTCTGAGTCTACTAAGTTGAGATCTAAGTTTGCGATCTTCTCAGTTTCTTCCACTGAATAGGTGCTGAACCAGTTTGATTCAGTCTGCAATGGTAGTAAAGTTGAAGGTTAAAAAAAAAAAAAAAAAAAAAAAAAGAAAAGAAAAGAAAAGAAAAACTTTGTATTCTTCAAAGTGAGGGGAATTTTCATCAAGGTGTCCAAAATGGAGAACTCTTCAGTTTGTGATTTGTTTATTTCTGAAAATGGCCTCCAATTTGGATGGATTAAGTTTAGGAGTGGTTTTATTTTGCTTTATTTCATAAATAACAAGTCAAGATGAACCAACAAAGTATGGAGAAGACACAATTCCATGGGTGGGAGTGTGGTGTTTGTGACAATTAGAGATAAATCCTCAATGTGGTGGTCCTCGGTGAATCAGAATTTTGCTTCTATTTTGATGAGACCAATGGTGTTTTGCTTATTGCCGACTATGGGTCTCTTCTCTAGTTTTGGGATATAAAGGACAACAGGATGGTATTGATGAGTATTCAGAGTATTGATTGTTGCTTTGTAGATTGGTGTGAGTAATTGCGATGCAACAAATGAAAAGTGAGGTGCTTTGAAGGTTGGATTAGACTCAATGCTTGTGGGGGTTCGATTGAAATTTCTAAGGATACATTGTTATTGTCTTTTCTTCAGTTTGATAAAATGAAGGTCAGAGCTTGATTTGTGCTCGAGCAGATCCTGGTCTTGGTGGTGTTCATGCTGGGACTAAAATTTTTCAATTGGAAAACTATTAGCAAGTTCCTAGCTTCGGCTATAGAATGTTTACTAGAAAGGCTTAACAGGGACAAGACCATATCCATGCTGCAGGGATCATCAAGGATGATCAACAGACAAGCACAAGATCTTGGTTGATCAAATGAGGGATTGATAATATGCTGAAAATGCTGCCACAGGTGTCAGCTTCCCTAGCCCTTTTGAAGCTAATATACCTTGTTCCAATTTGGTTCCACAAGGCGACAAACTGGCTGTAGGAATGTTGTTTTCAATATGTGTCTTGGTCTCTATCAACAAAGGATTGACAATATGCTGAAAAGGCTGGCGCAGGTGTCAGCTTCCCTAGTCCTTTATGAGCTAATCTACCTTGTATTAATTTGGCTCCACAAGGTGGAAAATTGGCTGCAGGAACATTGCTTTGATGTGCATTTGGGATTCAAAGCTACACCTAGTAGATGCTGTGGAGGTGGTCTAGGACCCATTTGATGTGGTTCGCCCAATTTCATTGGGCCCCAATGCATCTTCGACTCAAAACTGGATTGGTGAATCTCTTGGGTTCTCATGGCCTGATACCATGTGGCCCTTTGGGCTTCAAAACTGGTTGGACAACTCAAGATATAGTTGGTTCTACTAAAGGTTCTAATTTTGAGGGATTTCTTGCCTCTAAATTGGATACTCTTCAAGCGAATGAAGAAACTAAGAGCCAACCTTTGAAATTCTTGGACATTAATCCTCTTGACATTCTTCTAATTATAGAGAAGTTCAACTTTGGTATGATGGCTGGGAAAATAGCTCCCTCTGATATTCGATTATCTTGTTCAATTGGTGGACACAAATCAGGTAAACACAATCGAGATATTTTCAATCAAGTGTGCATCCAAAAACTTGAAGTGATTGATAATTCCAATGTTGATCCAAGGTTTGTTGACTCAAGGGCGACGTTACAAAGTGATGAGGTTTTAGGTAGCTCACTAAGATCAAGTAATGGTGGTTCAACAAGATCGAGGTGATCTCTCCGCACAGAATGTGTGGCAAGTACAACGACTGGGAATGGTATCACCTCTTTTACTGCTCAAAGGTAGATTATGTTGTGGAGAACATCTGAAGGTGATTTGAATGAGAGGGACAACTGCAAAGACAATGTGAAGGAGTCTTGGAAGGAAACATACCCAACATTGTAATAAAATTCCTTGTGGGTTACTATAATTTGCATGACGATGAAGATGGCCAACGTACACTCCAATCATTGAACTTGAGATTGTGGTCTTGAGCTTTCATCTAATGCTAATGATATTAATTCCTTAATCCCTTCTTGCCCTTTTATTCTTGCGCCTCAATGTGATAACCTAATCTAAACTTTGACGCTCATTTACCTCAAATGATTAATTCTGCTTTGACTATGCCCAAAGTTTATTTTGCCCATGCTTGACATAATTCCAATCCTTACCCCTTTCTAGTACTTTATGTTAAAATTCCTTCAAGGTAAGTTTTTTTTGGGTGGCCTCTCATCCTTAGATGAATTAACATGTGTGAGCATTCACAATAAAGGCTTTGAATTGGTGCATTTCTCCGAATTGTTACCTCTTTTGCTTTCAAAATGGTGATTGTCAGGATCACATATTTCTTGATTGTAGCTTTGCAATATAAATTTGAAACTAGTTAGAATCAAGGAATGAAAATTCGACTTCGCCCAAAACTTCGACCTTTAAAAATTAGAATTAATTCGAAGAGTTCGAGAAATTCGAAAGAATTTTTGTAAAAATTTACCAAGTTAGAAAAATTCAAAAAAATACTATATAAGTGCTAAAATATGGACAATTTTTATTAAAAATACCAAAAACAAACATAATAAATATATTTTACATATAAAAGTATACATGTAATGGTTTTGAACATGTATTTTAACTGTAGCAATGTTTTATGCACATCGCATTTGTTAACTTAAAACTGTTAGAGAAAAGAAAGAAACAAAAAAATTTATTGTCAAATCCTAATGGTCTTGTAACATAAACCTTGGTTTTCCTTTCTCTTTCTTTTCTTGACGTCTCTTCTCTCTTTTTTTTTTTTTTTTTTTTTTGAACAGAAACTAAATGATTATATTATATTAATAAAAGATTAAGTACATTGTCGGATGAGAAATCCAACAAGAAAGCAAAATACAAAGATTACAATGATTGTAGAATGTTTCCCCCATTCCCCAAAAGACAATCCCAAAGAAAGATTGGAGTTAGAGATCCACGAGGCAAACAAGGTATTGGATCTCTCCCATATCATGTGGATTTCTTTCTTCTTCTCCTTGAACATCCTAGAGTTTCTTTCCTCCCACACCGTATACCAGATTGTTGCCATAAGAACTCTCCAGTATTGTTTTCCTCTAGACAGATTTCCATTTGTTGCCCCTTGGTGAATCTACGACTCAGTTGGAGGGTTGATGCTTGGGTTCAGATGTGACCATTTTTGCGATATTGTGATAGTCACTTTGCATTCCATGACGATATGTTGTGAGCTGTCCACGTTTTCCCTGCACATGAGGCAAATAGAAGGGTTTAGATGATAATTAGGGAGGCGTCTTTGAAGGTTTTCTCCTGTTTTCAGTTTGCCTAGACCTCATTGCCATAGGAATAATTTCACTTTCAGAGGTACTTTTATGTTCCAGATGTGAATAGGAGAGTTTGTTGTTGCTGCCAGATTCTCTTATAGGATCCTTTCCATAAAAGATTTCACTGTGAAGTAGTTCTCCTTCCCTCCGTCCCAAACTGGCATGTCTTCCCCTCCTTCTTCATTCCAATGGAATTCTTGAAGATCATTTAGTAACTGTCCTAGTTCCTCCATTCGGTCCTCCCCAATGTTTCCCCTTATGTGAAGATTCCATCCGCCTTGTCCTCCTATCTCCCTGTCGTTTGTGATCTTGAATTGGGAAATGGCGGCTTCATGTTTGTTTGACGTCTCTTCTCTTAGGCTTTTAGCTTATTTTTCTCTTATTGCTTCTCTCTATCGTCTCTTCTTCCAAGTTATAGTTTGTTCTTCCTGTTCTTTGTGCACCACATAAATTCTTTCAATTTTTTTCTACAAAAATCTTTAAAACTTCAATTTTTAGTGAACTTTGCTGATTTTTTGAAGATTTCAACGAAATTTTGTAATTTTATAATTACAGGCGAACTTCTTTTCGATTGTCCAAATTACCTAATTAATTCGATTAATTTCGATAAACTTCAGCTAATTTTCATACCATGGTTAGAATGGAGCAATAGGGTCTTTAATGATAGAGAAAAGGAAATTAATCAAATTTGGGAAGATATATATATAACAGCAAGCTCTTGGATATGGGTTTCAAAGGGGAACAATGGCTACTCAATCAGGGATTGGTTATTGGGATGGGATTGATGTTTACATTGACAACGAGCAGGTGTAGGAGGATGTAAGAAACTCCTGATGTAACAACATTGTAAATATTACATTAAGGAATAAAATTTCGTGTTTGTTTTTCCAAAAAAAAAAAAAAAAAGAAAAAAGAAAATCTGGAACCTGGTTTTCCTTCTTTGGGGAGAGGTTTGACTCTTTTTTTTGATGGATGAAGCATTGGTTTTTTCTCACATCTCCTATCTTTACCAAATGTCGAAAGAAACAGGCTTTCTTGCATCTTACACCACTCTTTGGTCTTTATGGCTTGAGAGAAATTTCAGGATGTTCCATAATTCAAAGAATATTGGCCAATTTTGAAGAGTTTTAGGCTGTTGGATGGTTCTTGGTCTTTGCATCCCCTGGGTATAAAGAGACATCTTTAGCAAGTTGGTTTATGAATTGGGATTGTTGTATTGATTCATGATTCATGATTAGGTTTATGGTCTTTAGATTCCCTGCATCTTGACAAGAGGTTGTATCCTGTGTTGAGGGTGTTTAACTTTCACTTTATTTTAATATATTTACTTTTTTCCCAAAAAAAAAAAAAAAAAAAAACTACGCCTTTTGAGCATGTAGAATTAGGTGGAAAATCAGATTTTGATAGGGGATATTTATCTGGGGGATCAATTGTGACTTTTAAAACTGTGGGTGGTTTTATGTAGAGGGTTTAAAATAATGCTGAGAAGGGTTCCTCATTCAACAGTTATTGATGAGCCTTACAAAGTTGATAATGGCCTCCATAGGGATGATAGTAAAGAATGCAATGTCAAAAAATGAAGATTCTCTCATGGAATATTGGAGGTTGTGGTCGTGCTGGCTCCTAATCACGAACACAAAGTTTCCACTTGGGATGAGTCTATCAAGCACAAGGTAGGTGAGATATCAAAATGAGTCAACTCTCTTTGGGGGATATTCCTTGGGTGCTCAATTGGGCCTTGGAAATCGAATCTCAAACTTTTTGAAGCGTGCTCACGTGGCACCCCCGCAGACACCAAAACTTACAAAGATTACCCCCTCACCCCCCGCCTTAAAAAATTATAAGCCAAACGGGATGGAACAAAAAGATAACAGAGAGAAGATAAGTTTAGTAATTCGTGAGTGGAGCACCACCTAGTACTTAGTGCATGAAGTTGATTGCTAAATGGTCAGTTATTAAGAACATTTCTCTGAATGTTATTATCTTCGAGAGACTAAGAAAGCATTGATGGATAGAGTTATTGTTTGCAAAATCTGGGCTTCTTGTTTAGCTATTGGTTTCCTTGGTGGTATTGTGGTGATATGGGGTACTAGATATGTGTCTGTGATTGAGAATTTAGCTTTGGGGGGGGGGGGGGGGGGGGGGGGGGGGTTTTTTTCTTACGGGGGGGGGGGGGGGGGGGGGGGGGGGGGGGGGGGGTTGGGGTGTTATAAAGTGGTATAAGAGCTTAGGCATTAGTTGCTGGGCCAAAATTAGAAAGTTTCCTTGAATACCAAAGGTGGTATCAAAGCCTTGGCTTTAGGTGGCATGGGCTAGAATTAGAAAGTCAATTAGTGGCTATTTGACTAGAATTAGAAACTCTAACCAGGGTTTCACTTTGAATTGAATGGAATATTAGAATGCCCTACCTTCTATTTTGAAATTGAAAATTATTTTGGAAATTGTTTTCAAAAAAGAAAGTTGTGTTTTGAAACGTTTCCTTTGGATACAAAGACTGTAAGGCAAGCTAATAGTGGGTAAGACTTCTCCTGAGTAACACGTGAATGGAGGTCCGGTCGAAAATTGGGGTGTTACATAAACATTGAAAGGGAGGTAAGTTATCCCACCCTAGAAAGCACGATTGCTAAGCAGACTTTAGTCTCGCTGCCCGATCTGAAGGTTGTCCCACCAACTTGTCCAAGTAGTTTGAGTTGAAGAACACATTTACTTTCGATAAAAGAAAATTACAAAGTAGAAAATTAGGATGAGAAACTTACTAGAAGTCAAAAAGGATGACAAAAATGGTGTCTTGACTAGATAGAAGGTTGTGAGTCAACCACAATGAAACCCTGGGTTTAGTGGAATGACCTTAGGTAGAAAAATGGGTGGACCAGTAGATCAAAAACATAAAACTTTAAGACATGTCAGAAACTAAAAATGTGTGAGAAGTGAATCTTGTTTGGTCAGGACACGAGATCGGGAAGATTCTATGACTTTGGTTTCTATGTAGTATGGGACGCATAGAAATTTGGGGTCATGGAGGAAATTGGGACTTGGAGAATGACAGACCATGTTTGGTGAATGATCGATAACTTTGGAAGAACTTGTTTCTCTATGTTTCGCTAGTATGGGACGATCAAGTATAGTGGGCTTGAAAAACCTTAGTTATCGAGACATTTGCGAAATTGTTTGGGTATGGTAATTTTCTAAGTGAAAGTCTAAGTAGAAGGGCTAGAGTGGTATGGGACACCTGAACCTAAAAGCTTAGATGGAAGCCTGGAACTATGATATGCTAGCATCAAATTGCCTGATTGTTTGAAAAACACGTTTGAATTGTTTATATGTATGTCATATGAAACCAAATCCTGTACTCAAGAACAAACAAGAACCTAGAAGCATAACCTGTTGGATCACTAAACAAATAGAGAACTTAGAGACATGAATCTAGAGTCATGATAGTACAAACGTTTGTGAGGCCAATACTGACAACTTACTTGATTTGTAGACAATGGCTGGAATAAGAAGGTACGCTACTCGATCCACCACTTTTGATGAGACAGAGCAGAGGGATCAAGAAATACTTGTTGGCATGGAGGCTCAAATGGAGGACATGATGAATGAAGTTGCTCAGAGAGTTATGGATCAACTAATGAGGGATTTACCCTAGATACTCCCTTAAGCAATACCTTAGCCTCAAGTACCTGAACACATCCAGGTTCAACAAAAAGCACTTGTGGCCCAAGATCCCAAACATCAAAGGGCTCAGGAGGATTTGGAAGATGAAAAATAGAGGAAGATGCTGATAGAGCTATAGAAGCTCCACCCTCCTTCATTTGATGTACTACAGATTGCATCTCGGTGAACCATTGGTACCAAGAGATGGAGGAAATTCTCAATGTATTGAAGGTGACTTGGTCAAGACAGGTGGCATTGGCCACACACCACTTCAAAGGACTAGCCAGAAGTTGGTGGTGTATAATGAGGATGGACCCTAATACAAATGTTGATTCTATGGGCTGGGAGAACTTCACAAAAATCTTCTATGAAAAGTTCTCTTTGGAAGCGACCTTGAACAAGCTACAGGAGGACTTTGATCGATTGAATCAGAGGGACATGACTGTAGCTGAATGTGAAAGGAAGTTTACCGAACTAGCCAAATTCTCACCAGATCTGATCAGGGAGGAAAAAAGGAAGGCCAATCAATTCGCATAGGGTCTCAAGATGGAGATCAAAAAGAAAGTGAAAACTCTTGACCTAAAGACTTACAATGACGTCGTAGAAAAGGTCCTAACACTAGAACAAAAACTCAACCTGGAGCAAAGATTTGGGGAAGAATAAGAGGCCTGGGAATGAAAATGATCAAGGGGCTTAAAAGATAAGAAAGGATGATGGGTAAATACCACATGCATAGAAATAGGGGCAAGCCAAGAACGAGTCAAGGGAGTAAGCAAGGAAGCAAGGGTTTTGTTTTGTTTGCAACCAGAAGGTTCATTTGGACAGAGATTATCTTAATGCATAGGTTCGAGCTCCTTAGCAACAACCATAGCAACAGGGAGGAGGTCAGAACGTTCATCTTCAGGGAAGCAACAACAGCCGAATGCCAATCAGGGGCATAACCAGGGCCGTGGGCAAAACCAGGCTAGAATGTTCGCTGTTGAGGCTTAGGAAGACTAGGTCCCTACAGTGGAAGGTACATTTTTTTTATTTAATGTTGCTATGAAGTTGTTGTTTGACTCAGGTGCTTCTAAATCTTTTATTTCTGAAGAACTAATTGATAGGTTAAAACTTGTGATGAAAACACTACCTGTAACCTTGAATGTGTCCATGCCAATAGCAACCACTATGACTTCAAAAGGAATGTGTAGTTGTGACCTAAGGTTTGGGGATAAACTCTTAACAGTTGATCTATGTACTTTATTTTTTTATGGCTGTAATGTAATCTTGGGGATGCATTGGTTAGACCAGTACCAAGCCTAGATAGATTGTCCTAAGAGACAAGTGATCATAACCCTACCTTCTAGGAAAACGTATAGAGCCAATGGGGACATGCAGAGATTATCGAAAAGTCCAACCATAGCCATGTTGAACTGCTTAAGTCAGAGGAATGAGTTCGAGGAACTCTCTGAGGAAGAACCTGTTGAACTAAAGAGAATCCAATATCTAGCAGTGGTTAGTGAGTACAAGGATTTGTTCCCAGACAACTTACTTAGACTACCACCTATTAGAGAGTTAGAGTTCAGGATTGAACTCCACCCTAGAACCAACCCTATAGCCATACCTCCTTATGGAATGACACCAGTAGAACTAATCAAGTTCAAGTCTCAACTCGATGAGCTCCAGGAGAAAGGCTTTATCAGGCTGAGTGAGTCACCTTGGGGAGCTCCTATACTATTCATGAAGAAGAAAGATGGTTCCATGAGACTGTGTCAATAACAAAAAGCTGAACCAAGCTACCGTAAAAAATAAGTATCCCCTACCAAGGATTGATGACTTATTTGATCAATTGAGAGGAACCACTCATTTCTTGAAGATTGATCTTAGGTTGGGTTATCACCAGTTGAGAATCTAAGAGTTCGACATATACAAGATATTCTTCAGAACGAGATAAGACACTTTGAGTTCACCGTGATGCCCTTTGGTTTGACTAATGCCCCAGCAGCATTCATGGATTTAATGAACCAAGTGTTTAGACAATATCTTGACTACCTTGTGGTGGTATTCATGGATGACATCTTGATTTACTCAAAGACAAAAGCTGAACACTAGGAACACTTGCAGATAGTGTTGGAAACCCTCAAAAGGCACCAACTATATGCCAAGTTCAGCAATTGTGAATTCTGGATGAAAATGATCAAGTTCCTTGGCCATGTACTATCAGCGGAAGGCATCTCTGTAGATTCAGAGAAGGTGAAAGCTGCCATTAATTGGAACCAACCAAAGACAGTTATGGAAATCAGAAGTTTCTTAGGCCTGGCTGGATACTACAGAAGGTTCATCCAAGATTTCTCTAAACTAGCAGAACCTATGACCAAGCTAACTAGGAAGGGAGTTAAGTTTAATTGGGATGAGAAGTGCGAACAATCATTCCAAGAACTGAAGAAGAGATTGACTATGACCCCTATCCTATTCACTCCAACCCATGGTGTTACCTTTACACTGATGCATCACTAAGTAGACTGGGAGCAGTATTGATGCAAGGAAGACAAGTATTCACTTAGGGCTACTAGCAAGTGAGGGCCCATGAGAAGAATTATCCTACTCACGACCTAGAGTTAGCAACCATTGTATTTGCCCTAAACATTTGGAGACACTACCCTTATGGTGAGAAATTTGATCTGTTTTTAGATCACAAGAGCTTGAAGTACATCTACACTTAGAAGGAATTGAACCTTAGGCAACGAAGATGGATGGAGTTCTTGAAAGACTATGATTTCCAACTACACTACGATCCGGGGAAGGTCAATGTAGTAGCTGATGCCTTGAGTAGGAAGTTCAATAAACGGGAGGAAGAAAAAGGCCAGATGTCCAGTTGATTGATGACTTTAGGCTGGGTGTGACTCTAAATGAAAAATAAGCCTACCTCTACATTATGTCTTGCCAACTAGATCTTCTGCACCAGATCAGGGATGAACAAAGGCAAGACAAATGGCTCACTAGTCTAATCGAAGGAGTTATATAGGGTAAGCATGCTGACTTCAGGGTTAGATGCTAAGAATATCCTAAGGCTCTAGGAAAAGATCTATGTACCTCAAAATGGACAGAGTAAGCAAATCATACTAGAAGAGGTTCATCAGACCAAGTATATAATGCATCCATGTGGAGATAAGATGTACCAGAACCTTAAAAAGGTTTACTGCTGGAGAGGGATAAAGAGAGACATGACTAAGCATGTCTCTAAATACTTAACCTATTAACAAATAAAAGCAGAACACCGAAAACCCTCTGGAATGTTATAACCACTCCCTATCCCTGAATGGAAGTGCGATAACATTGCCATGGATTTTGTCACTAGTTTGCCCAATAATAAAAAAGGAGAGGTATTGTTTGGGTGATTGTGGATCATCTCACCAAAGTAGCTCATTTATTGCCAATTAGATCCACAAACCAAGATAGTAAGTTGGGAGAACTATATGTGAAAGAGATAGTAAGGCTCCATGGTGTGCCCAAGATTATTGTGTTTGATAGAGACTCTCACTTTATTTCATAGTTCTGACAGATTCTATAGAAGGAGATGGGTACGAAGCTCACCATGAGTACAATATTTCACCCTTAGATGGATGGTCAGTCTGAGAGAGTTATCCAGATTTTAGAGGATATGTTGAGGTCTTGTGTCTTAGACTTTAAGGGGAATTAGAGTAAGTACCTACACTTGGTAAAGTTTTCCTATAACAATAGTTATCAGGCGAGTGTTATGATGGCTCCATTTGAGGCCCTTTATGGAAGACCCTATAGATCACCTACCGGTTGGGCTTCGAGGACCATGTATTAACTGGACCAGATTTGGTGGAAGAAATGAACAAGAGGAGGCTGACTATAGCACAGAGTCGTCAGAAGAACTATGATGACAAGAGGAAAAGACCACTAGATCTCCAAGTTGGGGATTAGGTATTTTTGAGAATTAGTCCTCAAAAGGGCATCAAGAGGTTCAGATTCAAAAGAAAGTTATCTCCGAGGTTTCTCAGACCCTTTGAAATACTTAGAAGAATCGAAAAATGTGCTTATGAGTTAGACCTACCAAACCAAATGACTTCAGCTCATAACGTATTCTATGCATCCATGTTGATAAAATACGAACTTGACCCCTTTCACATCATCCATTGGAGGAAGTGAATATTCAAGACGATGCTGCCTACAAGGAAACAACAGTCAGAATCCTCAACTATAAAGTACAAAGTTTATGGATGAAGGATATCCTATTAGTAAGGGTACTGTGAAAACATCACGGGGTGGAAGAAGCTACCTGTGAACTTGAAAGCGAGAGTATCCACATCTGTTCACTATAAATCCTTAGTAATGTATAAATTTCGAGGACAAACATTTTCTAAGGAGGATACGTTGTAATACCCAAAAGATTTTATATTTAATTAAATGAAATTCAAGATCAATTCAGCGAAATTGGGTGCAAAATAAAACTGGGCTCATTTTGGGGCTAAATTTGGCAGGTTTCCAAAAGTCTCATTTGGTGACCCTTAGGGACCCAAAACAACCTGAAATGAAATGAGGTGACATAAGCCAAGTAATTGGACAACATATCCAAAAATTAGAACAATTGGTCAAGATTAGGGTTTTCATTTGCCAAACGCCCTTCAAGGAGTCCAAATTAAAAGGAATTGGCATTTAGGGTACTTCGGGGAATCAAAATAACCCGAAACAAAATGGGATGACATAAACTAACAAAATAAACAACATATCCAAAAACTAGGATAATTGGCTGCAATTTGGATTTTCATTTCATAGTGTCTTCAGGGGGTTCTAAATAAGGAAAGTAAATGAAAATCAATTTGGCCAAACCATATATTTAAATTCTTAACTTTTTCATGTAATTCTAAAACTATAGGTTATAAATCATCATTTCTTGTAAATAAAGAGATTTTAATGTTCATTTGATTTTTCTGAACCCATGAAGTCATGGCCACCCTAAGCATGTGCAAGTCACATGGATGGAATACCATGACCATGTGTACCCTCACCCTACCCAAATCTCTATGGGATGTTTCCTTTATTTGAATCCTTATAAAATGATCCCATGTCCCATGCAAATAATTCAGTACACCCACATTAGTAGACGTTTTATATGGTTTAGAAACCATGAGGCATGATTCCATATACATCCACACTTGATTGTGTACACCCACACCCACTTAAACCAAAATCGGCCCAACCATGTACATGTGTGTGTGTACACATGTGAGCAACCTTATTTAGATAGTTCCCTGAAACCAAGATGAGCATCTTTGACTATTATATGGTACCCCTCAAATCTGATAGTGTACACACATGCTTGACGTCCAAGAAATAAGAGAATGGAAAAGTATTCCTTGTGTGTAACATCTCGAAATGTTTATATGAAATTTGAATTTTTACTTAAAAAATTATACAGAATTGACGAATGAGAATTTTGGCAATTCCTAGTTACCCAAATGAGGGATAAAAATCAATTTAAGGGATTTTTGGAAGAAAAAAATATGATTATAATGCATAAAATAAGATATTATAGCCAAAAATACAAGGATATGTGCAATTTTTGATGAAAACAGGATTAGAAAATCAATCAGGATTGAGATTTGGCAAAAATTCGAAAAGAAAGCAAGAAATTCGGCTGAAAAATCAAAAAAATAAACTTAAAATGCATCCTACGGTCCAAAAACAATCTGCCAAAATCCAACAAATGGGATTAAAGCCAAAACGAACGCCCGGGTGCACTGGATCATCAAGATCGAACAGCCAGAGATCTGCATACGTAACTCGAGAATGATCGTGCAGCCAGAAGAGAGTTTGTTGATCGCGAACCAGATCCGAACACTTCAATCGATGATCATCCAACGGCCAGGATTTGTGTTCACGGTAAGATGATCATATGATGCTACGCTCAAGGTGCATCCAACGACGAAGATCAAAGCCGCGTGATTAGATCGTGAACGTTGATGCGCTCGAGGATCATCGGATGGTTCAAATCAAAACCGTTTTGATTAGATCGCGATCGTTAAGGCGCTCGAGGAAATCCAACGACTGAGATAGAGAATCTGATTTCTGTTGATTGATCCGATATTAATCTAACAGCTCCGATCAAATCCGAATGCGTGTCTCAAGGAACATTCGAGGAACCAGAATAAAGCCGAAATTTAAAATACGAAAATTACGTTAAAATTAATGAAAAATACAAAAAAATATCCAAAAATTTTGAAAAATAGTTTCTAAATTCCAAAAAATATATCTAAAATTCGAAAAAATTTCAAAAAATACTCATTTTGCTCCAAAAATTAGAAAGTATGAAATTAGGGAGAATTAGGGTGTTTTATTCAAAGAAGGACACAAAACTTTCTAATTTTTTCCATTAGAAAGCTTATATAAACCCCCCTAGGCTCATAATTCAATTCATTCCAAAAAAATAATAGTTGAATGCTCCTCTTGTTTTCTCAAAGCCTTCTTCTTGGCACCTTTTCCCATCTTTCGCTTCTTGTGTGTGTGAGAAGCTCTCGAATTGGGGAATTAAATTGGGCGATCTTCATTGGCATTAGTACGTGGGGAGAATTGCTGCCAAAATTCAGGAAGAAAGCGTCACAAGGTGGAAGTGATTTCTGGAACACCCTTCTGTTCTTATTTGAATTTATGACATGCTCATTGTTGTGTGTTTTTCACTGAATTCAATGATTTTCAACTTCAGTTCTAGAATTTTACAAGTTTATTTCAGTATTTCGGTTTTGATTCATGTTTGAGAAATCATATCATCCATGCCATGTTAGTATCATGCTTAGGCTTTTAAATTAAAGTATGATGTATGTTTTATGAGTGTATCATGAATTGACTGGGTATATTCTGAATTTTAGTTTGATTTCATATTCTTAAGTTTATTTTATGAGATCATGATATAAGAATTAATCAAAGATGATGGAGATAACAACCACGTACCATCATAGTGGTCATATCGACACTATGGATGTTCTTTTCATATGGTTAGCTCATATGGTTTTAAGACAAAAGTATTTGGTTGGTGGGTAAGTTTCCTTTGTAACACCCCATCCCCCACATTCCTTGAGTTTTGGACATAACCACCATTATTCGACAGTGGACTTAACCATTTGGCGAGTTGGGGCATGTTACTATACAAATGACACACACTTGACTTTCTATTTTTCAATACCTCATGCCTTAGAATAAATTCAATAGTACAATTTCACATTTAATAAAATCAAGGAAATTAAAGGTAAAGAAAAATTCAACTTCTTTGTTAATAAAAAAAGGTACATAACTTTGTAATGTAAACTACTACATTGTTGATCAAAGAGACTCATAATCTCAAAATAAAAATTTTAACTTTCAGCGGAAGTCTTAATCAAAATTGGGCAACATACCCTTACATTAAAAGGAAACTTTCAAGAGAATGGAAACTTGCTAAAACAAAACTATCTAATTTCCATAGCCTTCATAATTTAATTTCCTGAAAAATAAGAGAGGAAGGGGTGAGCACATAGCTCAGTGGATCTTTATCAAACAACCATTTTTCAAACTCAAAACAATAGTACATCCATAATTCAAACACTTGCATACATTAGGCGTTTCAAACAACCAATTGTTTAAAGTTGTAATTTAGACCAAAATAGTTTCTCAACCCTTGATGTTCTTCACTAAGTGCCTCCTTAGAGTGAAACGTGGCATCACAAAGCCAATTCCATTGGACTTTTGGACTTTAAGGGAGCTTACCCACCAACCAAGCACTTTGGTCTTAAAACCATATGAACTAATCATATGAAAAGAACATCCATAGCAACCCACATGTGTGCTATAATGGTACGTGGTTATTATCACCATCATCTTTGTTAAATCACATATTCTTGAATCATAAGATAAATTTCAAAACATGAAATTAAAATAAATAAATTCAGCACATGATCAAACTGAAAATTTAATCATGGAACATTCAAAATCATGCATCATATCTTGAAATACAACCTAAACATGATACTAGACATGGCATGATTAATATGCATGCACAAATTCAAGTAAGAACCAAATCTAAAACTGAGAAATATTTTAACATGCTTAAACTGAAATTATTCATGATTTCAAAATCCAAATAACCAATGAACATGCTAGAACTTTGAATAAGAAAAAGGGGTGCAAGAGAAATCATTTCCACCTTGTGTTGCTTTCTCCCCAAAGTTGAAACAATGGTTCCCAAAGCTCAATCACCAAGAAAATCACCCAAAACCAATTCCCAAACCAATAAGCTTCTCACACACAAGAAGGAAAAGAAAGTGAGAAGGGGAGCCAAGAAGAGGGCTTAGAGAACAAGATGATAATTCAACTCTTATTTCTTGGGATGAGATGAATTATGAGCATGGGGGGTGTTTATATAGAGTTCAAAAGAGTGGAGAATGACAAGTTTGAGGTGTCATCTTGTGGGAAACTTGCCAATTCTTCAAAATTTCGTGCCCCCCAAGCATAGGAGATTAGCAAGTAATTTTTTAGAAATTTTTGGGAATTTAGAAACTGATTTTTCAGATTTTTGAAGTATTTAATCGGATTATTTCAGATTTTTCATTAATTTCTCGGTTTGATTTAGGAGCATTTAATCTGGCACGTTGATAATCCTCGATCGCAGCATCAGGTCGCGATCATCGTCTTGGCTCCTGATCGTTAGATATCCCTGTTCACAGCATTTATCAAGGCACCGCAATCGTGGATCGTTGGATGAGTCTCGAGCGCAGCACCGTTCGTGATCGAGATTAACAACTCGATGTGGACCGTTGATCAACCTCGAGCGCAGTACTGAATCGCGATCGAGATTAACGAATTCATTGTGGACAGTTGATCAACCTTGAGCACAGTGTCATTCGCGATCGATCGATAACAAATCCAATTCGAGCCCTCCAATCGTCCTCGAGACACGCATATCGCCATTAACGAAACTCATTCTGGTCGTCCTCCATTGTTTTTGTTCGTTCAATTTTCCTGATCCCGTGCGCTAGGGCGTTGGTGCGGTTTGTCTTACGGCTATGGATCGCAAGATTGGATTCAGATTAATAGTCAATAGTCGTTGGATGCGTTTCTATTTACAAAGTCACTTTCTAAAGCTTCTAATATATGAGTTTTGACAATTATAAACTTAATTCCACATCCTAATTTGTGTAGATATGGTTTATTGCACATATCCTTCTATTTTGCTAATTTTTTCCTTTTTAATTCTTTATTTTTGTATTTATTAGACATATTATTCCATATTTCCCT
>JAJIYU010000853.1:0-42503 GCA_030144865.1 Tinospora cordifolia | reverse complement strand
TATAGATTATACTACATGAAATTGTATAAATATTTGTTCAATAATAATAATAATAATAATTTAATGTTGTACATATAAGTGGTAAATAATGAACGCCTATTTAACAAAACAATACTAAATTCTTTTTAAAATATTGAAATTTTTTTTTATTTGTTTTACATTCAAAATTTTTTATATTTTCTTAATAATTTTAATATAAAATAAATTTGTGCATTTAATTTAGAAATGAATAAATTGAAAAAATTACTGATATTGTGTTTGACATGTAAATGCCGACGTGGCGCCAACGTGTCAACCATTTCTTCAAAAAAGAATATAATTTTTTTCTAAATTTATTATGATATTTTAAAAAATTATGCTAGTTTATTATTATTATTATTATTTATTTATTTATTTTTCAGAAAACGCTGAAATACTTCCTGTGTCCGAAGCACGCTTAGAATATTTAGAAAGACCTTATAAAAAAATCTTGACGAAGAAGGAAACACCAGAGAAGACTTGCTATGTCCGAAGCATGGGAGGAATGGAAAGACGCGCGGGCAGCAAGAAAGCGTTTCAGGCGCAAGATAGCGAAATGCAAAGCACGGCAAGAGTAAAAACCCTCTGCTCTACAAACCGTACAGTAGTTTCCTGTAAACACGACACGTCTTACGATCAGCGACTGAAATTTCAAAATCACCCGCTTAAACGGCTGTACAGGAATCGAAATGACACAGAGGAGCAAAGAAGCTGCCCTTTTCTCTTCTGTATTACAAATGGCGTACATATAAACAACAACGGTAGGAAGAAGTGAAAAAAGCAAAAGCCAGAAGATTGGAAGAAGAACTGCGTACGTTTTTTTTTTTTTTTTTTTCCTGGGTGTTCATGGAACATTCTGTTCTTGATTTCTCAACAAATGTTATAATTTTTGCAGTGATGGTAATTCAAATGGGTGTTTTTTTTTTTGGGTTTTTGAAACATGGGTGTCTGGTATTTTTTTTTTCTTAAATTTAGATTTTTTTTTTGGGGCTTGCTTTGTGCAAGAATGATGATGGGTGTTTAGTTGATTCTGTCTGGATTAATATTCTTGAAACTTTTTTTTTTCTTTTTTATTTTTGTCAATTTCATAGCTGCCTGTATGAGATGAAAGTTAGAACTCTGGGATGATCTTGTTGGCACCACTTTTAATTATTTTGATGTTGCTGTTCCTTTCTTTTCTTTAAATCTTTTTTGTGATTAGCTATGCATGTTAATCTATTTTTCCATATTTTGAGTTGATGATTGCTCAGTTGGTTTCAATAAGTTGGGAGAATTAGTTGATATGCTGGCATATATAGCATCTGTTACTTACCTACAGTGCCAAAATACTATTTATAAATACTATGACAAGCATGACTGCGGAAAGAAAAAAAAAAGAATTGATCGAATGAAATGTATATAATGCACTTGATGTTTTTTTAGTTCCTTGAATGGTCTTCATCTTTTGAACTTAAAGATAGGGCTTCAATCCATGTATTAATTATGCTCATGCTTGTAATAGAGTAATGATGGATAAAGTTCCAATCATGCTAGGTTTTTGTGGAAAAGTCGATTTATAAAACCTCGCCCAACACATTACCGAAAAGTTATGGAGTCACCAGAGGTCTTGGGTTATAGTCTTATTATTGAAATTTTGTGGATTTTCCAATTTGCATAATTGGTACTTTTAGAGCAAGATAGAATGCATGCAAGGGAGAGTGTTGATGATAGCTTGATATGCATTGTTAGGTCCTAAATTCTTATCTAACAAGTATAGTTTTTGGGTCAAGTCATTTTTAAAATGGTGCTTTAAGGTTTAAAATCTATGAGCTACTTGTTAAAATGAATCAACCTTTTTTTGTGCCAAGGCTTATGCTTCCCTTGTTATTACTTTATTTTTTATTCTATATCTTACAAGTGGAATGCGATAAAATGGAGTTTGAAAGGGGCTATGGGCATACCAGAAGAAAACAAACATGGGATTAAAAGCTTTAAAAAAACCAAAAAAAAAAAAAAAAAACAAAGAAGAAATGAAGAGAATGAAAAAAAAAAAACTTGCAAATATCACGTTACACTTTTTATGAAAAACAAAAAATCTATCAACCTTACAATTCATAATAACTAAAAACACTTGTATTTTTATTGTGGCATAAATACTAAACATAATAAAGATTGGCATGTGATATGTAAGTATGTGACGCTTTTGAAATTAAAACAATTCAAAGCAACTTTTATCATGTATCTAAGAAACTTCAGAATTAAAGGTTATTATTATTATTATTGTTATTGTTATTAAACTATCAATACTACGTAAAGGGTTAAAGATGTATCATTTATCTGCCGAAGTGGTTTTTTATTTTTTATTTTTTAAATGCACGTCAATATTTAAGATAAACTAGTATTTCCAATTTCCGTTTACATAATTCGTAAGATTTGCTTAGTTTAGAAAGCTATTGCATGCCTGAAGAATTATCTAGATTATTTGAGGTGAAAAAAAAAACCCCCAGGTCATAGCCTACAAGATACCATCTTAACATTTAATAGGAGAATACTCTTAATTTAATTTACTTTCCCTTTGATTTAGTTATAAAGTCATCTTGTATTCTTTCTTATTTAAAAGAAGGTACTTCTAGATTGTGAGTAGATTGTTGCTCATTTGGAAGAATATCTTTCATTATATGCGGAAATGGACATGCAAATAAACACCCAATTAAGTTTTTAATTGACAAAGATCTCCTCTTCCACTCTTGTGCATGCATACGCACATTGTACATTCAATCATCATTTATTGGATTATTTCATAGTTGAAAGAATATGGGAGTGAGATGTGTTACTGTCAAGAACATATTTCATTCTATTCGTTGTACTTATTATTGCTTTATAACAACTGTGCATATATTCCAAGGGTAATTTGGTTTTTGAAAAGTTAAGATCTTCAAAACCATGTCATATATGTTAAAATTTATTTATTACTGAATGCCATTGCATGATTTGGACTGAGGCATTTGATCTTTGTAAACAGGAGCTTATTTCCTATATATAAGACTATTTAATACATTGAATGAGCCAATGGAATCCATGGTGAAAAAACCAGTTGCTACACCCAAGACTATCATAAATCAGAAATATGGCAACATGGCATGCTATAAGACCGAGGAAGTGAAAGAGGCTGTGCAAAATGGTTGCCCTGGTTTGAACATTCCACAGCAAGGTCCCTGTCTGTTTCGCTGCTGCTTGCAGCTTCCAGAATTTTCTGTTACTTCGGAACCTTTTAAAAGTAAAAGGGAGGCAGAACAATCTGCTGCCAAGATTGCCTTAGATAAGGTTTGACTGTATATTTATTTTTTGTTATATAGCATAGAAGCTATTTGCTTCAGTTTCCAGCATTTAATTTTTCACATCGTTGGCATTTGATCTATTAATAAGCATGCAATAGGATAGAAGTTTGGGTTGTTGAAGATTATGCTATATTCTCTATCACTTGTGTTTGTGTCCTTGTAAAATATTAATGGGGGTGACAGAAGTGTTATAAAAAAGAATAATGGTTATGACAATATTCCTCAAACAAAATTTGTTTTCCAACTGTTAAGAAGAAAATGTTAGAATCTATTCTTGAATTTTGTTGTGGATGTTGTGCTGCTGAGACTATTGGTCAACTTTGTCTTCCAATATTCACTGTTCATACTTCTTTTAACTGCTTTTATCCCACAATCCAAAAATGGTAACTTAGTTCATATTTTTGATTTATGAGATAAGCATTATGTCAAATTGTTTTCCATTTTTTTTTTTTTTTTATTTTTTTTGAAAAACACCATAGTTGAGTGATTTCACTTCAAGGAGATGTTTCAAGCTCGAGTCTATGGCTTTTACCATTTGTCGGCCACTTGGCCACTTGTACTTATGGATTGTTTTTGGGTCCATGGGACTAGTGGGGAAAAAACGTTGAGTCAAATTATTTGGATATTAGAAAGACTATCATTTGATTAGAAATAAACTTCATGGTTGTTGGATGACCTTTGGGCATTGTTGGTTGAGTTTAAAGAAGTTTGCTATGATCGTGGGCTTCTAAATGCGTCTTCTTTTAGGAGTTCAAGCAAACCTTTTGGAGAGCTACTTGGGAAACACAAAATGGGAGAACTACTGGTCAACAAAACTTGTTGGTGGGGTGGGTAATTACGTGCATGAAGCTCTGTGTCTGCAGAGACCCCATATTGGGTCTATTATCTCCCAAGAGATAAGAGTGTTAGAAGTATGGGTTGTTGGTGCTTCCAGGACAAGCAATGAAGAGAATGATGAAAAGGAGGGAAAGGACACTAAGTTTCACATATTTTAAAATAGAGGTTTATTTTTATTTTTATTTTTGTTCTCTTTTGGTGTGGGTGGGTGGCACTTTCCTCTCCCTTTCAATTAATTCTTGACGAGTCCATGGTTTTGGAAGCATGGGCGTCTCAACCTTTTAAGGATTAACCTACCAATATTCTTTTAAGTTTATGGTTGTTACTTGTTAATAGCTATTGTAATACTGAACATATTGGTTTTTCTAAACTATCGACATCAGTATTTTAAGTTTGGGTGAATTGGGTTATATATGGGTGTAGTCTGTACCTAGCCTAGTAACTTGACATATTGGTTGATGCAATTTTTCACCTAATAGACCTAGTAATGGGTAATAACTAGGCCAACCTTCATCAAAATATGGATATGCAAGGAAAGAGTTGAATAAGGAAGTGTCATTGGAACTCAAAGCATAGATTTTTATAAAGTAAGTTAGGTTCTTCTAGGAGAAGAACACCTAATACCTTGCTAAACTAAAATAAAGAAGAACTAGAGATCTAACTAGCAAGTATAGTGAAAGTCGTGGTTAAAAAAAAAAAAAAGATCAACTGATGTGGGATGAGAGGAGAAAGGGAGGAAATAGACAGAAATAAGAAGAAAGAAGTTGAATCAGAAATTTACTTACCAAATAGTTGATCCCATCCTCAATTAGTCAATGCTAATTCTAAGTACAAAACTAGGATTTTTAATCATTGCTGACAAGGCGGAAAAATAGATCTCGGTGGTAAGCCTTGATAAGGTGGGGTAGGGCCTAGGCAATGCCGAGATGGGTCTTAGGCACATATAAAATAATTATTTAAAAGTCCCTAAAGAATATTTATTTATTTATTGCAGTAGGCCTTGAGAAAGTGAGGCAGGGCCTAGGCAATGTCTAAATGGGTCTATGGCTGACCATAAAACAAGCGCAGGTGTGTAGAACAGTTCAAAGTGGAGGTCTTGGAATTGGAAACATCATCAAAAGAAGCGCAACGTTAAGAGCCAAATGGCTATGGAGAATGATGGACAAACCTCAAACAATGTGGGCCACCATTGTGAAAAGCATTCATGGATCAAGAGCATTCGGGAGAGAAGCAACTGTTAACAGAAAATGCAGCTACAGATCGCCATGGAAGGATATTCATAACCTTTATGACCAGTTTAGACCCCACATTCGTTGGAAGATCGGAAATGGAGAGCAGGTGAGATTTTGGGAAGACATATGGTGTGGCCAAGAACCTTTGAGAGATATTATGGGATGTGCCTGAAAAAAGAGAGCTCTTTGCAGAATTCAGAACAAGAAACAGTGATGGTGACAAGATTCAGTGGGATGAAATTTGCATCTTCAAAGGCATATAGGTGACAACCATCTCGTGGAGCTCGAAGACCTTCTAAACTACCTGAATAATTTTAACCTAAGTGGAACGGGGAGTAAAGATAAACCAGTGTGGCATGGGGAAGGAAACAACACATTCTCAGTGAAATCAGCCATGGTGAAACTGACAGATCAAGCTTATGACCATACAAGCACAACGACAGATTTTATATGGAAAACTAAGGCTCCCCTAAAAGCTAGACTCTTAATGTGGCTAATTAGTCTTAATAAACTTAAGACTAATGAAAACCTCCAATGCATCCTTCCTTCACATTCCTTATAGCCTTCCATGTGTGTTATGTGCAGGTAGAAGGAGGAATCAACCAAACATTTGCTCGAAAATTGCAGAACGACAGCAGTTGTTTGGCACAATTGGAACCGGCAACACAGCCCAAATACTGACAACTGGTTCCAGATCCCAGAACAAGTTAAGAAAGCTCACATAAATCATCACTGGAAGATCATCTTGGCGTCAGTTTGGTACACAATCTAGGAGGAACGCAACAGAAGACTGTTTCTGAACATAGATAGATCGGATAGCATGTTATGGGAGAGATCCAACCTTTTGTTCACCAGTTGGGTCTCCACATTCAAGTTAGGAAAAGGCTATAGTTTTTCGGATTGGCTTTGTAATGGGGGATCGATCCTTCAATCCTTTTTATTTTATGATCATATGTATTATGAGAACTAAGCCCGGATATCTCATCCGGTTTCTTTGTACTCTATTATTCTAATTATCGATATAGTTTCAGTTTCAAAAAAAAATTATTTAGAAGTCCCTAATGAATATTTATTTATTCATTAATCCCTCACTGCAGATATATGTGTGTGTCTGTGTCTTTGTGTTATAGATAATATATTAAAATTAATAATCTATTATTTATTTTTATTAATTTAGGGTTTGAAATAAAATTGTTTTCAAGTCCTTAAAAAAAAAAAAAGAAAAATTAACAAACACCTCCTCTATAGTACCTTGGTCATCTGTCCACGCTATTGGGGGGGTTGAGGATAACATTGTTTATAGTTGTTGGAGAGAAGAGTATCAATCTGTGGGTAACTATTATTTAGTGGGATTGTGTTCATTTATGAAGGATATTTTTTGGAGTTACTATTTATGTTTTGTGCTAAATTTGTAAAGAATGTGGGCTCTGTATATCGATTTATATGTACTCTCACATTGAGAAAATGAATAAGAAAATAGTCTCCCCTCTTCTCTTCTCCTGTGGAGTAGATCGTAGAACCAAACCATGTTACATTCTTGTGCCCTTTCTTATTTTCTTTTTACATTAATCATATCCATTATGCTTAATTTGTATCCTACTACTAAAATAAGCAACGAGTCTCCTAGTAAATAAGTTACTTCAAATAATAATAACGATACGAATATTTATTTGTTTATTTATTGCTTTTCCATCTGGATTCTGCACAATTGACTTAGATAATTTTGTATATACCAATTCCACATGAATGACACTATTAGTAGCTAAGCACAAACAAGTTGTTTCTTCCTTTTGATCTGAAGTAAGAATTTTTTGTCTGATCTTGTTTGTTAGATGCATGATTTAACTTGTTTTTACGAAGATTCTTAATTTTAATCAGAATGTCAAGGGAGAAATATATGTTACTTATTAGTGTTTTTCTTCTTTCAGCTTGGTATTGAATTGACTGCAACTGCAAATGATCGTACTGCAGAACAAGCTTGGGATGAATTAGTTACCCGTGTCTCTTTTCTGTTCTCAAATGAGGTAGGTTGTTTATCCTTACAGATGGAGTAGTAATATTGCAAACATCATTAACATGTCCACTTCTCCATCTAATGCATTGACGACTTTCTAAACTTGGAGAAAACATGAACATCCATCTACCTAATTGTTTAGACGTCTGCTTCCAGATGAAATGGCATTTGAAAAACCAAACCATGAACTAAGATGTTGAGAAACATTTTCTTCTTTATTAATTTTTAAATGATAAAATTCACTAAGTTATAGGTAGCCTAATCATCTACAAGGTCTATGTACCAAACACAATGGTTGTAAATGCATTTAAGGGAGTTTGTGGATTGATTGTAGTCCCAAAAGCATATTAAATTTTCATACTAGCCTACCAAAAGTGTTGTCAAGGCTGAAATACAGATCTAGATGGTAAGTCTCTATAAGGCAAACTATAAAATAATTATTTAAGGATCCTGAAAAAATATTTATTTATTTATTAGTTCTACACTCCATATACATGTGAGTGGGTGTGTGTGTACGTGTGTGAGTGTGTTTTAAAAGAAACAAAGAGCTTTATTAATATGGCAAAGAAAAAAGCTACGAAAAGAAAGGGAGACTCATCCAAACAATAATATATTAAAATAGATAATAGATTGAAATAAATAATATATTATTTAATTTTTTTATTAATTTAGGGTTTACAATATTTTTTTCAAGTTCTCAGAAAATAAAAAAAAAAATTATAGACACTCCCTTATAGTGCCTTGGTCACTGCCAAGGTGCTTGGGGGGGCTGGGAACATTGGTTTTCTCTATTAGCTTTTATGTTCACTTTCACTTCATGTCATCTCATTTAATAGTCTTTATAACTGGGTTAATTTATTTGTCGTGTTTCTGTTTTCTTTCTTTTTCTTTCTTCTTCTTTTATTTTTTCTTTGCAAATTGTCATGGTGCTTTTTTTTTTTTGGCTTGTTTACAGCTTATTGTTCTTTAGAGCTTCTTGCTTGAATTCCTTTATTTGCTGATTATTCTTTTCTATTTTCTTTTTCAATTTCTTTCCTGGATTCATGGGTAAAGCTCCTATCCTTGCCTCATCCACTTGCTGGTCACTTCAGAGAAGCATTGAGGAGAAAAGATGACTTCTATGCTTTAGTTCCTGTCACTATCCTTGCAACATGTGATCAGAAGCTTAATTCTTTATGCAAAGCAATAAATCGCAAGTCTGAATCTGATCTTCTATTAAATACATCATTTATCATGCGGGCAGCAAACTTGTCTGATTCCATTGCTACATCTGAGGGAAACCTCTGGCTTCGCAGGCAAACATCCCATTCTCCAGAGATTGTACAGGAATTAATTAACCAGTATTTACCTGTTGAAGATATTTTGATCAAAGCCCTTTACATTCCCTGCTCTATGGAGGAACCCGTCCAGCCAATCTGTCTTAATGTTTCTCCTAATGAGTATTACATGGATGTCATTGCACATAAACTCGGTGCAATGAATGCATCTCAAGTATTGGTCTCTAGGTGGGTAAAACCAGATAATTGTGTTATATTTTCACTAATCAACATTAGTAATGTTTCTGTTACTTTAATCAAAATGTCCTTTGTTTATAAACTGAAAGAGGGTGAAAAATAGGAAAATTTTAGGATTAAAGAGAGCTTAAATGTAACGCAGCTTAAGGGAGCTTCTGGGTGTACTCATTGGAAACACTTAATCTTCCAACTTAGCATCTACTTCATGAGTGAATATCTTTCACAGGTGTGTTTATGAAAAAAAATGGGAGAAGTAGGAAATCATTTATGTTACCATAACATTCACATAACTTATTTTTAAAATTATCAATCAATATAAGATCAAAGAGTTGACTTTTTAAAGTCTGGCAAAATTGGTCACATGATGAGCTTTTTCCTGATATATATTTACAGTAAGTAACAATCTCATATAATTTTAAGTATTTGATGCTGCAACCTTATTATTATCATTACTCGTGCTTTGCTATTTTTTTTGCAGGACTGTTGGCAAAGCTTCTTCTGAGATGAGATTTTACTTTCCTTTTCCAGAGGGTGCAGTTCAGTTGGATGCATTATCTGATTTACCAAAAGCAAAAGAAGCTGTTGATTTGGAAGCAAATTTAAATGCAAGGGCAAGTTATTTTTCTGGCCAAAGAATATATGGAGATGCAATCTTGGCATCCGTTGGGTACACCAGGAAGTCTATGGATCTTTTCCATGAGGACATATTGCTTGGCACCTATTACCGGTACGCTTTTATGGTTCTTATTTTTTTTCATAACAATGCCCCATGGTTCCCATCATGCTACCATAGCCATCAAAGGTGGGAAAAGAAAGAGGAAAACAATAACGTCAAGTAGCTTCAATCAGAACATCTAAATGGTTTAGTTGGTACCTAGGCTGCATTTGGTTAGTGACACGAAAGTAAGAAAAGAATTGAAAATGATTTCCTGAAAAACAGGTTCTTTTATGAGAAGAATTGAAAAGAATTTCAGATATGATATCTGAGATTTTCAGATATGGAAATCTGTGTCCACATAACAAATCCAACAAGGCATTTGTGTCAAACATCCATAATTGGATTCTACCTTATGTTTTCAGGTTTCCTAAAGAGCATAAGGTAGAAATGGATGAAATACATTGTTATGTGGGAAGTATACTAGGATAGTTTCCTAGGGACCATCCATTGATTAAATAGTGAATATCAATGAATATACAGAATCTGGATTGGAGGATAGGGACACGGCCTACGATGCTGCACATTGCTGTGTAGTGTGTGTTGGAAAAAAAAAAAAATTGGAGTTTCATAAATTTGAAAAGATGATGCTTCTACAGGATGCTCATTGGTAGGCTACCAGATGGAGGCTACAAGTTATCTAGAGAGGCAATACTTGTTGCTGATTTGCCTGCAACGTTCACTACACGTTCAAACTGGAGAGGTTCCTTGCCAAGGGATCTTCTATGTACATTCTGTCGTCAGAATTGGTTGTCTGAGCCAGAGTTTTCAATTACTTGCATAAATAATCAAACAAATTCTCATTCAGAAAGATCAGAAAAATGCAAGAAGCTGAAGTCCTCAAAACCTGACATAGATGAAATGGAGTATAGAAATGGAGGAGGAGCTCATGATACCAATGGAGACGAGGAATTGGCTGGTGGGGAAAGCAGCTTCAGATGTGATGTGAAGATATCATCCAGGTTCGGAGATTTGATAATTGAGTGTTCATCTGAAGATACTTACAAGAAGCAGAACGATGCCCTTCAGAGCGTTGCTTTACGGGTTCTTTCGTGGTTGAACAAATATTTTAAACAACTAGGTATGCCCAGAAAGAAATTGTCTGCTACTGGAAACATGCCTGGGATTTGTGTGAATAACCCTAATTTCTCGAAGGAGTTTTCATTGTTTTTATCTGCTCATTCTATTCTGCAAGCTAGTGTTCTTCAGAAATGCAGTTCAAATCAAAATCAGCAAGATGGATTGGGTTCTTTGGCTATTGAAGGTCTGGAATCTGGTGACTGCCCATCAAATGGTTGCTTTGTGTGCATAAGCTATGTTGTTTCTTTAGTGAAGGAAGGAGAAGACACGAAAGAAATTCTTGAAAGTAGTGATGAGTTTGAGTTTGAGATAGGAACTGGCTCGGTCATTCCCCAGCTTGAAGCTTGTGTCACCCAAATGTCCACAAAACAATCTGCCCGTTTCTTCACCAAGCTGCCTCATCATCATTTGATTTTGGCTGCAGCTGGTGATCTTGCCGGATCTCCTCTACTATCATCTTTACGTGAGTTCATGTCTCCCTTCATTTCATTTCTACCCAGCTCGTATATATATAGTTAAGCAGGAGGCATTTTTCATTTCTGTGATTTAATTTTAAATTTTAAAAGCTTGGTATGAATTGTTTTTATATAAATTATTTAATTTATAACTATATAATTCATAAGAAAATTGTAGAAATTTAAAAGAAAAGAATAGTAGGTGCATTAAAGCGATTTGTATTGACTTGAATTTGGTAGTAAACTACTAAATGGCTTGCTGGAATTCTTTTCTCTTGCAGAAACCTGCTGCTTAGAATACACTGTTAATTTGTTGGGAATAACAGCGCCTTTGGAGGATAGGATGGAGCAGGCCTTGTTCAGCCCTCCTCTTTCAAAGCAACGGGTGGAATATGCAGTGAAACACATTAATGAGTCTCGTGCTACTACATTGGTAATTACTTATTTTAATTTTTTAATTTGTGAATACTTTTTTTTGCTCGTCTATTTCTTGTGCAACCAAATATTTTTGCATTTAAAGAATCAAGATCCCTTTCATATGATAAAGCTATTTAAAGTGATCGGTCGATCATTCTCAGGTTGATTTTGGATGCGGGTCGGGCAGTCTGTTGGAGTCCCTACTTGATCACCCAACTTCACTGGAAAAGATTGTTGGTGTAGACATTTCAAGGAAGAGTCTAAGTCGTGCTGCCAAGGTTTGAACACCAGACACGTTACGTTTATTTGATTTCTTGGCCATTTTAGTTTCAGCTAATTATTTAGTATATGGCTATAATCATTTTTGTTGATCTTAATCCAGTACTACTTACATCAGGATTTTATGATCCACTTGTTAGTCACTGTTGGCAAATTTTGATACTTGCTTGATCCTAATAATTTGATTCGTCAGTTTCCTACAACCTTGTGTTTATTTTGGAGTATGGCTTAGGAAAGATTTGGGACTTTGTTAGTTGTGATTGCAAAACACTCATTTAACCCCAAACAATATTTATAAGTTAATTTGAATCTAAAGATGTTTTTGAAAGGGAAAAAAGTTTTTCCTGAAGAAATAGAGTTTTCTCATCAAAATTGTCTTAAGCAAATGACTTTTTGAGGTAATTATCTTATTGTTGTTTGATTGGATGTGAGAACAACCATCCCTTTGGTGCTACCCAAAGTTGTTGAATCAAAATTGGATCATTAAATCTTTAAGGACAAGATTTAAATTGAATCACAAATTGCAAGATTTTTTAATTATCAAATAATATATCTAAACCAGTCTACTATTTGTATATGCATTACTATAATTTAAAATTACTATAAAGCTCTCTTTACATATAAATATGTCAAAAGAACAATCTATTGCTTTGTAGACTATCTTTTTTTTTATTATTATTTTTTTATTTTCTTAATCACAAATTTCCCAATCATAATTTCATGATCTGTGTTAAGTCTCACAGCTCAAATTAAGTTGTTTGATTGGGACAAAATCGCCCAATTTGAGTAAGAGATGTATGATTTTTCCTCTGAACTTCTTTTTTTTTTTTTTTTAATTTTTTATTTTTGTTTCAGAATCCTGAATTGTAACAGTTGCAATTTGAATTGAATCATCAAAATTTAAATCTTTAATTATAAGATTTTAATAACAGTGGTGCTACCTTAGAAAATCGTAGTAAAAATGAAGGTTGGCTGCAAAAATCTTTGTCACAGCGCTTTTAATAATCAAAACCTTGGATTTTGTTCTTTTTTTTTGGCTATCAAACACTACCATAAACACTAAATTTAGTTCTAAAATTCAGATATGCAAATGGGCTCTTCTTTGCTTAGTAGTTAAAACTATTATTCTAGAACTTGTAAAACTTCAGTTACAACTATGTGAGTTCTTTCCTCACTGCAGGTTCTTCATTCAAAACTAAGTACACTTTCTGACTCTGTTGCAAGCATCAAATCTGCCATGCTTTATGATGGGTCCATCACAACTTTTGATGATCGTCTATATGGATTTGATATCGGCACTTGTCTAGAGGTATGAATTCCATGTTTGAATCTACTAGATGATCACATTTTCTATTTGTGCATATAGAAATATGAAAGTTCATAGCCTTTTTTTGCTTTATAGTTGTTACCATGCTATAATTATTCATTTGATCTAATACTTTAAACCTAAAATGCAAAAAAATTAATTCATGTTGACTACTGATTGGATAGTTACAGGATTTAGGGTTTGGCAATTAGTTTTTGGAATAGAGTATAGATTTCCTTTTCAAACCCCATAACTACACATCAATTTCCTTTTCAAAGATTTAATTTGATATTATTAGTATAGATTTTGTGGATTGATGAGGCTAAGAAATTGCTATTTCTTCTCTAGCGTTGATGCAATTTTTTTTTCTTGAACTCAGGTAATTGAGCATATGGAAGAGGACCAAGCGAGCTTATTTGGCGATATCGTGCTAGGGTCCTTCTACCCAACCGTTCTTATAGTCTCAACGCCAAACTATGAGTACAATCCAATACTTCAAGGAAATTCTCTGCCAACCCAAGCAGAAGGTTGCAATGAAAATGCCCAATCCCTCGCCTGCAGATTCCGCAATCACGATCACAAGTTTGAATGGACCCGCGAGCAGTTCACCAACTGGGCCTCTGGCCTTGCATTGCAGCACGATTACACTGTCGAGTTTAGTGGCGTTGGTGGCTGTGGTGATCAAGAACCAGGGTTTGCATCTCAGATTGCCGTGTTCAGGAGGGGCCGTCGGGTGAATAAGGTGGACGAGGTTCCAAAAAGAACTGGAGATTTAGCTCAGTCGTATGAAATTATATGGGAGTGGCCTTTCATAAGTAGTCAGAATCTGCAAACTGAGAGTTTATGACTGAGTGATCGCTTCCTTGTTCCCCTCCCTCTCTTCCAAAAGAGAGGCTTCACAGACTATTTTTGCATTTTGTGAAGCCCTAGATTTTGACATGGAAGATCACTTAGGTTGATACAATATTTAAGCATTTTTGGAGGAAGAAAGTTGATAGATATTCATCAGGTATGTTCAACGTATAGATGGTATTACTTTACATAACAGGATGTACTTGCGAAGTTATCAGTTTCGGTTAACAGCCTTTCTTCAATCCTGGTTTTCTTCTTTAGGCGATTCTTGCAGTCAGTGTTATTGGGTGATGAATGGCCGAAATTGAAGTTGGAGGCCGTGTTTGGTTTATAATCTGAAAAGTAGAGTACAACTCAAGAAAAAGACTCAAAAAACGACATTGCAACTCATTTTCTTTGTAACTTTTTGGAAATTATTCTTGGGTTTTATCGAATAAATTGTGCTTTTTGGTATTTTCAAAATAATTGAATATAGAAACTGCATTTAGATCAAAGATTGGAATGGGATCAAACAAGAACCCTAGAAAAAGTGTTTGGTGAAAGCTGCCAATTCAATCGTGATGATTATTAATATATTATGAACAAAATCTGAGACAATCAAGAAATTCTACGATATGCTAATGAAAGGTCAAATATCAAAGTTCCTCACCAAAAATTTATTTGAGAAAACATATTTGAAAGCTCTGACAAGCAAGAGAAGTAACACATGAGCTTGACATTTTTACAGAAACATTCTGGATATATTTAGCATCAGCTCCTTTACCTTTTCCCTTTTCTAGAAATGGCAACTTAAGTTGGAGCCAAAAATACATCAGCTTGACTCATATTCTACAACCAAAAAAAAAAGGAAATAAAACAGAAGCTTCAAATGGCAACACAATCACCGCAGCAAAAGCCAAGCCAAGCCAAATACTGCAACAGCACTCTGAAAACCTCGAGGAATGAGGAGAGGGCAAAGAAAATATGATAATCACCCTACAAGGTGCACTTACTTCACTCAAACACCCGTGATGGGAAGCAAAGACAACACACTTTCTTTCCTCCTTTTCTTTCAATCTTCTTCTAGTTCAATCCTATTTCAGAATCTTCATGAGCTAATTTAGGACACAAAAAGCTCTTATCCTGCAAGAGTCAGTCCTAGACGGCATTGTAGAAACTGAAAAGCAATTTTTTTTCCTGCACTTGAATAAAGCCATTAGTGAAAAGAGTGTGCAAGTACTAAATTAGTAAATTTTCATACACAACTCTTGAAAAAATGGATTGGATTTTGATTTGAAAATAAGAAAATGGTCAATCAAAAGTAAGGCTAATAAATGCATTCATTTTTGAAATTTCCATTTACATTTGGCGTCAAACATTCTATTTGAATTTATGCCTACAAGATTAACTATGGATGCAACTTATTCTCAATATTGGAGAGATAGAGGGAAAAGAAGAAAGACCATATGGTCTTTTATTGATTTGAAGAAATCTTATTACAGAATACCTAAAGAAATAATATGTGAATATTCATGAATAAAGAGTTAAACATAGGTAAATTGAATTGTACTTTGGCCTAGAACCCACTGTTAAATCAACGGTGTGAGAAAATAACAAATTTCCAATTACAACAGGTTTACATCGTGCATTAAGCCCTTACCTTTTAGTATTACTTAAGGATGAATTGCCTAAAAATATTAACAAGATATTCTATATTGTATGTTATTTGCTTACGATACAGTACTGATTGATGAAACTGCATCTTGAGTAAATACAAAGCTAAAGGTTTAAACCAGGATTTAAGATCTAAAAAGTTCAAGATTAGGACTAAAATTGATATTTAAACTGTGATTTTTGTGGAAATAGATACAAAAGATGATGAGAGAGTGAACATTAGTGGCCAATAGATATCAAGGAGTAAACATTATAGGTATTTGGGATCTATAGAGAAATTCTTTTAAAAAAAAAATCATAATTTTACTATGACATAGTACTGGAAGATGCAGGTATTATGTACACAAAGAAATACTTAATTTTTACTGAAAATTGGAGATTCATGTGCACTTGTACATAAATTCATAAATTTTTTTTTTTTTACCCTGAATGGGACGATGAGACGATAGTATGCTTATATAAACTAATCACTAATTTTAAACCTAAAAGAATTTCGTGTGGCTTAGATAAAAATTTATAATTTTCACACTACTTAGGACTATTTTTTTTTGAAACAGAAACTTTATTATATTATAAGAAAGTGTTACAACCGGATGAGGTATTCGGACACCTTATAAGGATTGTAAAATTTTGTCACCATTACAAAGTCATTCACAAAATTTGTAACATTTCCCTAACTGAGACGTTGAGATCCATAGATCCATAATTTCTATCCTAAAAGAAATTTTGTATGACTTACAAAAATCACAATTTTCATGTGGTTATACAAACACAAATTCGTATTTATGCGTTTGTAATATTAGCTTCATGATTTTCACCACAACTAGGCATTATCATCTGCTAATCTACATGCATTACTAATTCTTTGCCTATTTGGGCTTTCAAGTTCTTGAATAAATGTATTTCTAATAATTCGGATGCTTTATAATTTAAGTTTATGTTTTCACACTTGGTGGGACTTTGCATGCTTGTATAAGGAGTTTATATTTTCACAGAGTCAAAAATTTATGTGCAAATTTCCTAGATTTTGTCCAAAATAGAATATTGTGTATATATATCAAAAACATTCTTCGTTTCAACCAAAATAATAGTTTACTGTGATTATATGTATATATACTTGCAATCTTTTACCTTTAATGGGAGTTTCATGTGGTTGTATGAACAAATTTCTAGTTTTTAGCTAAAAAAGACTTTTGTATGACTTGTACAAAAATAAATAACTTTCACTCCAAATGGGACTTTCATGTGCTTACATACACAATTCATAATTTTCCTTCAAATTCAATAAGAATTTTATGTATTTATTTTTCTAAAAAAGAAACAATTTTCATTAATATTAATATAAAAATAAGTACAAACGGGAAATGACACCTCAACAACCCACGCACGCCCACCCCCCATCCCAACTCCCCCCAATTACAAAACTTTATAAACTTTTATAAACTTTATAATTTTCACAACTAGGAGTTTCAAGTGCTTAGAATCAATCCTAAATTTTTAGGCTTACTTGGGGTTCTAATTGCTCGTACAAATGTCGTTCTAATTAATACCCCAAATAGGAATTTATATGCTTTATGCAAGAAATTTATATTTTTATATCAACTGGGACTTCCAAATTCCTAGATTTTACCAAAATGGAGTTGTGGTGTGTGATATACTTACTTTAAGAAATTCTTAATTTTTATGAAAAATCATACTCACATAAATTTATATTACATAAATTCATAAGTTTTTACCATGATTGGGAGATTGACAAACATATGTATGTATGTATGTATGTATATGTGTGTGTATACATACATATATATATATATATATATATATATATATATATAGATAGATAGATAGATAGATAGATAGATAGATAGATAGATAGATAGATAGATAGATATATACATGTAGTTCTCAATTTCTTGCTGAAAAAGGACTTTTTGTATAAATTATATAATAAACCAAAATTCTCACCCTAAACGGGACTATCATATGCTTATATATTACACGTTCATAATTTACTTTCAATTAGAGTTATGTTTGTTTATTCAACAACTTCATGATTTGCATCCCAACTAGGACTTTCATGTGCCCTTATAAATATTTTCCTAGTTAATACTGTCTCACACTAAATAGGACACTTGTGTGTCTATATAAGCAAATTCCTAAGATTTTCCCAAAATGGGACTATTGTATGAACATATAAAGAAATTATAATTTTCTACTAAATTTGTTCTTTCATTTGCTTATATATATATATATATATATATACACATATACATATATGAAAATGTTTACCTCAAATGAGAGTGTCATGTGCATAAATAAACAAATTTCTAAATTCTTTCATGTAACTTGCACATGAATTTGTAGTTCTCCACCTAAATGAGACTATTGTGAACTTGTGTATACAGACTTATAACTTTCTCCAAATTCGAGTTTTTATGTTTATAAAAATAACTTCATGGTTTTCACCATAACTAGGATTTTCATGTGCTTAGATACACAAATTACTATTTTTTTTTTAGCCAACTTGGCGTTTCATGTGTGTGTACAAATAGATTCCCAATTTTATTTCTCCAGATTGCGATACACCTTTCTTACAATCTGGCTAGTCCACAAGAGTCCCATCCACCCATGAGGCCAGCACTACGAGCCCACTTGCACAAAGAATTTGGAGAAGCTTGAGGGGAAGGAGTTGAACCCACGAACACTTTAGTCATGACCCCTTTCCTCAATCCCTTGGCAAATACTTTGATGAGTAAATATAAATTCCTAATTTTTACCCAAAGTAGGACTTTCCTATGCTTTACATAAGAATTTTATATTTTTTTCCACCAGGTGGGACTTGTGTGCTTATATAAAACAAATGCGTAATTTTTACCTGAAATGGCATATACATATAGAAAGAAAATTTAAATTTCTATAAAAGAAATTGTATTTTCATGTGCTTATAAACATAAATTCTTAGACTTTTACCCTAAATGGGACTATCATGTGCTTCTATAAAATAAATTCATAATTTTCTCCCTATCAAAGTTTTATGTGTTCATACAAATAACTTCACAATTTCACCCCAAACAATTACGACTTGCATGAGCTTAAATACAAACATTTGTAATTTTTAGCTTATTGTGCTTTCATATACTTGTACAAACATATTCCTCGTTATTAACCTAAGTAGAACCTCCATGTGCTTTGTATTAAAGATTTATATTTTCCATACCAAGTGGGACTTTTTATATACTTATATAAGCAAATTCCGATTTTTCACCCACAATAAGGCTATCAAGTACATATATATAAAGTTCTTAATATCTACCCAAAGTCATACTTTCATGTGCTTTATATAAACACATTTCTAATTTTTAGATAAGAAGGGACTTTCAAGTGACCTATATCACAGTTTTCACTTTTCAACTTAAGTGGTACTATCATATGCTTATACACATAAATTCACAATTTTCTCAAGAATGGAATCTTACGTGTTCATAAAATTAAGACCATAACTTCCAACGAAAGTAGGACTTTCATGTGCCTATATATACAGACATTCCTAATTTTTATCCTATCTGAATTTACATGTGATTGTATAAACATATTCCTAATAATTATCCTGAATAGGACCTTTTCGTGCATTATAGAAGAAATTTATATATTTCAATACCAAGTGGGACTTTCATGTGCTTACAGAAGAAATCAACATATTCCATACCAATTCCCATTGAAGAAAGCATTCCCACCTTTTCAACACCTGTTTAGATAATTGCAATCAACAAAAAGATGTTGAACTTTTTTGCCCATTAGCCTTAAACAACAACAATTTGGAGAAAGAGTCCAATTTTTAAAGTGCCTTTGGGGTTCTGACAATATCAACTCAATTTAATTTTTCCTGAGCCATTGTCCATTACAAAAATCTAGCCTTTGTACCATGAGCTTCCATACGAAGTAACAAGGAAAAAGGTTGGGGGATGGACTGGTAGCAAAGAAAGAATAAAGATGGTGAAGGAAGAATTCAGAAGAGAACTCCCCCAAGGATTCCAATGGCCAAGATACTCTATTATGCTCATTTGACAAATTAACTCCTTTAATATGTGGGCCCGGATAATCCAAAACATACATGGGTCGGAAGGTCATGGGAGGAAAGAGGGGGTGAGCCAGAAAGTGAGTCACAGGGCCCCTTGGAAAGATATTCACAGACTATATAAATATTTGGAACCTCACATTCTATGGAAAATTGGGAAGGGAGATGCGGTTAAATTCTGGGAGGATAAATGGTGTGGGCACAATAAGCTAAAAGACAGTTTTCCTAATATGTATAGAATATCCCAGAATAAGGAAGGGGCAGTCCGCGATTTCTGTAACAGCAACAATGTGGATGGAAGGATTCAATGGGGGTGGAACCTCCATATAACCAGTAATATAGGTGAGGACCATGTGGAAGAACTGGGAGGCTTGCTGGATACTCTTCAGAACTTCCATTTCAGCAATATGGATGAGGAGGATAGGCCGATTGGATCCAAGACACCAGCAGGAAATTCTCAGTGCGATCCTTGCTGGAGGGTATTGACGGACAAGCAGAAAACCATAACAATGTCACAACAGATTTTATATGGAGCATGAAAATTCCTCTGAAAGTGCGGTTTCTCATGTGGCTTGTCAGCCTAAACAAGCTGCAGACAGCAGAAAATATTCAGAAGAGATGGCCAAATCATACTCTTAATCCATCTATTTGTCATATGTGCAGGAGGAGCGAGGAATAGACTGTACACTTACTTGCTGAATGTGATCTAGTGAATTATATGTGGAGGGAATGGAACAAAGTTAACAGCAGTTTTGTATCTCCATCAAGAGAAAATCTGTTTCAGTTTCCAAAAAACAATATCCTATCAACTCTAAAGCCTTACAGAAAGGCAATTCTAGCGGCAGTGTGGTATGCTATCTGGGAAGAAAAGAACCAAAGAATATTCTCCAACAAGGCCAAGACAGAAAGGATAGTTTGGGAGCGGTCTAATAATCTTTTTGCTACTTGGATTCATTGTAAAAAGCTAGGTCTAGGGTACTCATTTGGTGAATGGGTAGAAAAAGGAAGAAGCATTTTACAGACTTTTGAAAGTTGTACTGGATTGTAAAGACTGGATATCTCATTCGGAATTTTGTACTTATCTTATTACTATTAATACATGTTTCTATTTCAAAAAAAAAAAAAAAAAAAAAAAGAATCTCACAAAGGGATGAAGCTTCTAAACACTCTTTGTCAAACAAACAAATTCATAGTGCTCTTTTTCAAAACAACTGGGAGTCGGTGAAAAATGATTATGCAAAATCATGGAAGTGTCTCATGTGACAGGCATTATTAAAAGAAATGTTAATGAAAGTATGAAACCCACATAAGCCTCATGTCAAAGGAATCCAACTCCTTAAAAGTGATTGATTTTTGCACAATCAGACTTACAACAAGTCTCTAAAAAATTGTGGATAGAACCTCGGCAAAAAGATTGCCACATAACAGCAAAAACCCAGATGGCATTTTTGCAGGGAAGACAAATCAAGGATGCTAATCTCATGACAAATAAAGCTAGTGAAGGGCAACAACAGGGAACTAGGCATCATACTGTAGATGGAATTTGCCTTCTATTACTTTGTCAATTGGCAATTCTTAGACCTCATAATTGGGATTTTTTTTTTTTGAGAAGAAACAAGAATTATATTAATATTAATAATATAAAAAGAGGCACTTGCTAGATGAAGTATCTAGACAAGTACCGTTACAATGAGTCCATAATATTACTCCAATTAAATAGCCAATCTCCAAAACTGTACCCTTTGGACACCTAACTAGCAAACAAAACTGGGTATCTATACCAAACAAGCTCTACCGATCTAAATTTGTCCCTAGATAGTCTTGCATTTCTTTCTTTCCATATGCTATACAAGATGACAAACAATATTATCTTCCAACAGTTGTGGAGAGAAATTGGAAGAACCCTATTTGGCATCAAAAAAGATTATTAGTAGATGGAGGGGACAGTTTTTCCACTTTATTTTGCCATTTCGGCCGTATGTCCATGGTGGTTTGACACCACCCAAAGAGACAGGATAGCTCTTCAGCCGTAGCCCTGTACATACAACAATAAGATGGAGAGAAATCAAGATTAGGAAATTTCTTTTGGAGTATATTCACAAAATTGAGCTTCCTAATGCATATCAGCTAAGTCAACAGCTTGACTTTAACAGGAACATTAGTCTTCCATATGAAGGCAGCCTTAGTAAGAGGTTGACGTGAATGGGCAGCAAGTTTCATCATGAAGGATTTAGTGGAGAAGGCCTTCTGAAGGTCCCTATTCCATAGCAGCCTATCTTCCTCTTCTGACAGAGTGAACTGTCCAAAATTTCTAGCATTTTGGTGTCACTTATGTTACCGTTAAAGTGGAGGTTCCAAGCCCATATATTGTTCTCCTCTACCCTAATGAGAATAAAAAACTCAAAAACGGGCATATATTATGTTTCACTAACTATCAGTAAAAATTTGGAAAGCCAGCCTTAAAGTTCACTGTTCCACACAAAATATCTTCTTAAAATTGCACCCTATTTTCCTTCCCCACTTTCCACTGAATGCGAGGTTTAAAGCTAGAATTAATTCTATGTACAGCTTTCCAACAAGATCGTAAGTTGACCCTATTATTAAGATTAGGGTCCAAGCCCTTCTCTTGAACCCCATGTATACTCCTAACAACCTTTAACCATAAAGCCTCAAGATTCTTTATCATTCGGCACAGACGTCCCCCTCCCAAAGCTATATTTCTCAAGTATATGCTACCAATCCCTAATCTTCCATTCTAGGTATCCGAGCACACCTTTTCCCACTTCTCTAGATGAGGTCTGTGATTTTTATCTTCATTCTTCCATAGAAATCTCTTCATCGTTCTGTTTATCTCTATGGCCATTTTGTGTGGAATATGGAAGACTGAAACATAATAAGTGGGGATTGCTTCCAACACTGTTTCCAGATGTAATAGCCTTCGCCCCTTGGACAATAACTCTTTTTCTACCATTCTTTTTTCTTCACTATGTACATGAAAAGATCCCAAAATGAAAGACTTTTTGGCTTACCCCTAAAGGTAACTCCAAATAACTCATTGGCCAGCTTCCTGTAATCACCCTCATTATAGTTGCCACTCTGTTGACCTACTCAATGGGGATATTAATGCCCAAAAGCCACACTTTTCCCCCTGTTAATCTTTAGACCCAAGACAAAACAGAAGTTGTACAAAACGCTAGCAGCAGTTCGCACACTTTCTAGATTATTTTTAATAAAAAATAAGGCAATCATTTGCATACAAAGTATGCGTAATATCAACTCTATCATCCCCTATATAAAATCCTTCCATTTTTCGGGCAAATACAGCTTTCTCCATAAATCTTATAAACGTGTCTGCCACCAAAGTGTAACGGAAAGGGACAGGGCATCCCTCTATCTTGAAGCCCTATAGCCTTTGATTCTTCCTCTCGACCTTTCATTAATAAAGATAGAATAGTGAATTGCATATAAGCATGCTTTAATCCATTTCCTCCAAATTTCCACAAATCCTTTTTTCCTGCGGATAAAATCCAAGAATCCCTAGCTCACTCAATAATATGCTTTAGCAAAGTCCATATAAAGGAGAACACCTTTCTTGTTCACCCTATATTCTTCCACTACTTCTTTTGCAATGATCACAACATCCAAAATCTGCCTATCCCTTTTGAAAGCCATTTGAGTCTCCCCCATTGTCCCTTGGATCACCTTCCTTAATCTCTTGTCCAATGTTTTGGCTATAATCTTATAGAGGCTTTTCGTTAGACTGATAGGCCTAAAGTCTTCTATCCAAACTGAGTTTATCTTCTTAGGGATGAGGCAACTATAAATCTCATTCAATAGTTTGTTGACGATCACATCCTTATGAAACTCCTTGAGACACGCAATGATATCACCTTTAATTGTATTCTATTCCTTTTATATTAACGCCATAGTGTATCCATCTAGCCCTGGGGCTTTCCCCCCTTCACAACTAAGGACTGCTTTAGTTATTTCCTCCTCCTCGAATTGTCTTTCCAACCAAGTCCTTCATTCCTCTGATATCGCCTGCAATTCCAACCCTTCCATCCCAAGTGATATTGTTTGGGCAGATTGTTGGATAAGGGGAGAGACATGAATATGGTTAAGGGGTTTGAGGTTGGGAGGGACAAGGTGGAAGTCTCTCATCAGCAGTTTGCAGACGATACTCTCCTATTTTTGGAAGGCAAGGATGAGGCAGTACAAAATGCTTTCAAAGTTGTGCAGAACTTTTGTTAGATTTAAGGTATGCGAGTTAACATGGCCAAAACATGCATAGCTGGAATTTCCATGACAAAGGAATGGATGCAAAGGGTGGCACTGAGAATTGGTTGTGAAGTAGGGAGTTGGCCATTGAAGTACTTGGGTTTGCCTCTTGGAGGGAATCCCAGATCCTAAGTGTTTTGGGAACCAGTGGTCTCTAAAGTGGCTCGAAGGCCAAATGGGTGAAAGAGAGCTTTCCTACCCACGAGGAAGAATTACATTGATCAAATTAGTTTTGGATGCTTTACCCACTTACTTTTTGTCGGTGTTCAGAATTCCGAAAAGCGAAGCCATGAAGATTAAGAAGTTAATGAGAAATTTTTTATGGGGGGAAGGGAGGAAGGTAGTAGGCGACATCTTGTGGAATGGCGTCAGATACAATTAAGGAAGGATCAAGGCAGCTTGGGGATCGAAAATTTAGTGGAAAGGAACAAAGTGTTGGCAGGGAAATGGTTGTGGCGATTTCCTAGAGAAAGAGAGAGAGAGAGAGATAGAGAGAGAGAGAGAGAGAGAGAGAGAGAGAGAGAGAGAGAACATCTATTGGCCACAGTGATCAAAAGTAGGCATGGACTCAACATTAATGGTAGAGACACGAGGGTTAAGAGGAATTCCATCCAAAGGAATCCTTGAAAGTTCATTCATTTATTGCACCAATGGTATGATTAGCACACTAGACTACGACTTGGTCAAAGAGATATAATTAGGTTTTGGGAGAATGTATGGTGGGGTACTGATGCCTTTGCTAATTTGTTCCCGAGATTATACAAACAATCATCGGGTCATCATCGTACTATCTCCCAATTTAGGACGATAGGGGACGGATAAACACATAGCCAATGGGATCTCCATCTAAGAGTTTTGAGGGGGCCGAGGTGCGTTGAGAGAGAGTTTGGTCTTCAAACACTTCTCCAGGACTGTGTACTAGATGATAGGAATGATCAAGTACTGTAGATCAATGATTTGTGAGGTGAGTTCTCTACAAAATCTTTCTTTTCACTATTATTGGACAATCCAGCGATTCAGTTGTCTCCGATCTTAATGGATCTTTGGAAAGCTACTATCCCATCTAAAGTTAAATTCTTTGCATGGGAAGTGGCTTTGAGGAAGGTCAATACGAGGGAGATGCTACAAAAGCGGCTCCTAAACCTGTATCTATCTTCGCATTGCTGTCAGTTTTGTAAGCATGATGGAGAGTTGGTTGATCATATCTTCTTAGGATGCTCTTATGCTAGATATGTATGGAAGAGGTGGAAACGACACTTCCCGATTTTTTCTAAAGTTTACAATCAAGTTCTCCAATTTAGTTTATGTCCTTTTTGGGAAGAGATTAATTTGCGGTGGCGAGGTCATTGGATGATTGTGAATCTGGCAATTATTTGGTGCCTATGGAAGGAGCGGAATGCGCGGATCTTCAAGGAAAAATCCAGATCATCTATCTTGCATTGGGAGGAATTTCAATACTCAGTATCTTTTTGGGTTAGTAACTACAAATGTCTTTGGGTTACTCAATGTCAGAATGGTTGAGATGGTGGAGAAATATTCCGTAGCAGGATAGGGTCGAATGGTTGGCAAGTTGTATGCAACATTTCTCTAACATGGGTGTTTTTGACAACCTTTTGTATTATCCACTTTATCTATAAATCTATATGCTTCTTTAAAAAAAAAAGAAAAGAAATAGTTCTCTTTCTTTATTACTCTTTCGCCATAAGTTTAAGTTCTAGATCATTAGGTGCCCCTAAAACACTCGAAACAAAAAAAATATTCCGAAGAAAATTTGCATTGTCTTGTGATCCTCAAATTGGTTTTGCCATGCAGGTATAGAGTGGAGTCAACTGAACATCTGATAAGAAGAAAGGGGATAGATGGACAGCAAGGTGTCAGTCATTACTAAACTCAGCAAGGCATGCAATTTTTTATTTCTTGCAAGCAACGCGCTGATGCCAAAATTGAAGGACTATTGGAAGGTTTTGCTTTTTGCTATCTAGTGGTGTGTTTGGACCCAAAGGAACAATAGAGTTCTTACATGATGTGTCTAACAGGGAGGAACACGTGTTGAGTAATAATATTTTATTGTTCAGTAATTGGGTTAGTAGCAATAACCTATCTTTGTGTTGTAGGGGATCGGGATATATATAGTAGCAATAAACTAGCATAAAATTATCATGTTTCTCGTTCCCCATAAGAAATTAAAGAGAAGAAATTAAAATTTTTGTGCAATGCTTGGCCTCTAGATGAAACAATTGGCGATAAAATATGAGGGAAATGACTTCAGTGGTTTGCATGCATATTATGTAGCATTCAGATGCACAAATTTGGGAATTCCATGCGCATTTGTGCAAATAAAGGGTGAAGTACCTAAGGAAGGAGATTCAATTGCCAAGAATCTCCATTTTCTAGCCAGTATTAGGTTCAATTCCAAGATGTCTGTAGATTGAAGAATTGTGGATGATAAAGAATTGATTTGGCTAGGGCTTTTGGGTTCTAAAAAATATAGCAAGTCACATAATGTTTTATTTTGGACAGAAAATCTTTCAATATTATTTCTAATAAGCATTGCAGAGTAGGTTCTTAATGACCTAGGTAATAGCACGTTAGGCTAAATGTTGTATTCCCTTGAATAATTTTCAAATTATTAGAAAGCTTTGAAAGAAAGCAAGTGCACAGAAATGACTAAAAAGTACCTGTGGAAGAAAATTGGAATTTTATTCTAACCATGGGGAGAATTTCTGCTGTTCATCCTGGCTTCTTGCTGCACAGAACTACCAGTTTGTTCAAGATTTTCCCTACGTTGCTGCTGTTGACTTTGTCCACCTGCATTTCCTTGCTGATGAGCAATTCTTGCATTTTGACTTGTTCTCCATCTCAAGTATTCCACAAGAAGGGAATTGGTACTGATTGCAATCCCAAAGCCAGTGAATGAAGAAAGCAGAACAGAGAGAATTGCATTCACATTTAACTGTCATTTTTAGAAAAAGAACAAGAAGCAGAAATTTTCTTTCAAGACGTGAACATTGTCAATATAATAAAATAAAACAAGGTAAAATAATTATGAATATAGAAAAGCCCAACTTACCACAGCATAAAAGATGTGAGCAAACAAGATAACAATTGCAAACTGGAAAGAAGCATATGCCCAAATGTAACTTTTGCTGACTGAAACAGTAAAACATCATTTTGTCAGTTACAACCAATAAAAGAAAATATTTCCCAACCAAAAAAGCACAAATATCAAAAAAGCATGTCTGTTTTACACTCCAGGAGTATAATAATGCAACCAGCTTTATGTTCTACAATTTAAATAAAGAAACCTACATTTCTCATGGTCCTACCTTTAGGATGACGTGTTGGGGCACATCCTTTCACGGAATGATATATCAAAATAATTGTTAGTCATTTAACAGCGTTGCTTCAGTTTTCATCATTAACTGGTGAATCCCTTTTTTCAAGGGGCAGGAGGATAGACACAACAGGAAATAACAAGAATCCCAAGTTTAAAACTCCCCATAAACACTTAATCCACATCATATGAATCAGATACATTTGACATGGAACTAGAACCTTGTTTAGAGATGCTTTTGCTGATATTGACCCAGATTTGGATGCTCAAGTAGAATTTGGGACATTCCAAAAGACTGGGGATCCAACTACGAGGATACAAGTGATCTGAAACAAACATTGGTTCGGTATTCTTTGCCCTATTTTTTATATAGGATACTAGCAAAATCTTGATTTGAATCATCAACCTTTTTATTTATTTTGACTCTTGTACTTTTTTTTATCTAGGAGACAATCTCCAATGAATAGGTATGCAAGCAATAATTGTAAACTATGATTGAATTTATAAAAGCATTGGTTTATACATTCCTCGTTTCTGCTATAGGAATCATTTTTTTCACTATGTTTTTTTGAGAACCGCCTAATGTTCCAACTAAAAAGGTGAAATGATTTTTCATTATCCCAATTGAATTAACAAGCCCCCATATTGGGAGGCTCGTTACTTGAACTAGTCCTCATGTTCCATGAATGGATCTCTTATAAAGAGAAATGGAGTAAGCATATTCATGTAGCTGAACTCACTGAGTAGGTAAAAACTTTGTCAAGTTGACAAAGAATGGTGAAACTTTCAATTTAGAATAGGAAAAAAAGGGAACTGAAACAAATATATAGAATTCTAAAATGATATCTCACCCATTGTAGAAGCTATCATAGACGAAAGGAGACCCAAAACACAAGAAAAAGGTAGGGATATGGCAAGAGCACGTGGTCCAAGTTGAGAAACCTGCATGCATTTCAATGTTACGATGACATTTTATATCAATGGCATGTTATAAAATGGTGATTTAAAAAAAAAAACAAAGAAACAATACAGCTCCATGCAAACAGCATCAGCAGTACTCAAGCAACTAACAATTAACCAACTTAGGATCTAATCCAAAATGCTATAAAGGAAGCAGCCCAAGATGCGGCATATGACATTAACTCACCTCAAACTGCATCAGAGGCATTGAAAAGATTTTAAAATACTAAATACCATCCTCTTTTCATTTCCAATCAAGTACACAAAATAGTAGCAATAAAGATCACTCTACTAGCGATGAAAACTCTCACTGACCTAAGAAAATGAGCTAGAGACGAACATTCATTGCAATTGTTCGGAACATGGAAGAGTCCATTACTAGAAACCACCCAGTTATACCAAATCTTTTTTAGAAAAATACAACCCACAAAAGATGATCCATAGACTTGCTGCATTGGACGCAAAGTGGGAAGCAGTGAGAAGAGAAGCAAGGCTTAAAAGCCTTTTCTGAAGCATGTCATGTGTATTCAGTTAATAATCCTACCTACCCTTGAAGCAAATGAGATACAATTGATTAAAGTGGTCTGCACACATGCAATAAAAACCAATGGATGCATCTGTTACAAAGACCAACCTATTAGCAATTTATGGTAGTGATATAGATAAAGGAAGACCCAAATTGACATAAATAGAGATCAGTTAAAAAAGATATAATTATTTGTTATATAAATGTCTCTTTCCAAAAAACATTTGTTATTTAAATGTCAACACAGCCTTTAATCATCAACATGCTTTCATGTTTTTGAATTTTCAAATACAAAAAGTCCATCAAGGATCAAAAACTAAGTGGAACCTAAGTTTTTAATGATAAAAAACTAGTAGAAACTTAGCAAATAAACTAAAAGTTAAAAGGTGTTCCCACATTTTAGTCTCACCATCGCTAGTAACTTCCTAAGTTTTTAACTTACTTATGTATGAGTCTTCTAGCAACAAAACCCATGGAAACAATTGGCAATGAAGTTCCCTAGTAATGTGCAAGTAGTCTACAAATGAGAAGCCTAAGGAAAGAGTTAAGAACCCAGATCTTTCTAAATAAATTAGATTAGACCTTTACTGAAGAGAAAAAAAAATACGAGCATTTTGCGTTGAGCATAATGTTTACAAAAAGTGAAACTTAAGCTTCATAAAGCCTTACAACATATGTCTCAAAGTGTACCACATAGAAATAGAAGGTCGATGACAAGTAACCCTTGAAGCAGTTTTGACCACCTCAAGGTATAGACATTACTCAATTGTCAAAACTGTGACAGGGGTGATGTTTAACATCAAATTCACAATGACAACAATAGTAATGTTAACAACATAAACATGCTTGCATGGAACTATACAACTCAACTAAGCCAATCTGTAATTGATTCTCAGATGCAAATGAAGGAAATGTATATTTTGGGTAACAAATTAAAGGATTTAGGCCTACTCAGCTACTTCAAACCTGAACAAGGAATATTTACATCTTTCTAGACACTAAGGTCGTAAACAGTGCCCGCATAAGGACCTGAACAAGATCCATCCTTCTTAGGAATGCTGAGATAGCTCAATATTGGATTATCATAGTTTTATGGAGTTGCAGGAAAATAAAGACAGAAATAGTTGGATAACCACATTTACTCCACCATTCTTGTTTTAGATCCAATTTAGTTGATTATGAACAAAGAAAGATTTATTCTTCTTGTAAGTATGATTTCTTACTGCAGGGCAAAAAACAGAGAAGTTCTGGGGCAAAGCATGTCACTCAACTCAAGGATGCAAAACTTGCATATTTATCTTGTTTAAGCTTTAGGAAGAGCAAAGTCTTCAGCTTGTACAGTTTTTATTGGGAAATTACTGATGAGATCTGTACAAAATTGCTGGAAGTCACTTACCAGTAATTGCTCTAAAAAGCAGAAATAGGCAAGCATACTGACCATGACGAGAACTGGCACATCCTGCCAGACCCTGCCACACATGAAACAAAGGAAGGACAGAAGTGAACACAAGCCAATTGCAATGAATGTATCATTAGGAAATGAGAACACAGGGATCTTCAATTTGACAAAAAATGACAATAAGATGTAACATTTATAACGTTGTTTCATCAAGAAAAAGAACCTTGGCTTACATTTTATCTATATGAATTACCACAGGTTATCAAATTTATGAGGATCCTAAGCAACCATCAAAGATGCAAGACCCACTTTGGTCGAAATCACCTTTCTGAGTGTCAAAGATATTATGGAGTTCAGCTAAAAGCCTCGCAGATAATTTTTTCCATTTGGGAAATTCTATATAAGAGAGGACCTGATAAAAGATCTTCCTTTCCCTTCTTTAATATTGCATGGCCCCTAATCCTACAAATACTATACTAGCTCTCTTCTCTTCAAAAAAAAAAAAATACTAGCTCTCTGACTTATACCTTTATTTCTATAAGAAACAAGAATATTGTACAGAAAATAGTCACAAAGTCGCAGCAAATATATTTTATCTACTCATTGTCTAATTCAATTTCAATTTTGAGTTAAAGGTGTAAAAAGAAGCCACTTCTGTGAAGAGTGATAAACTTTCAAGATCACCACTTGCCTGTAACGACCAGTATCTCTTTGCTGTAAGACTGTTACTGGATTTCTAGTATTCTGAGCATTCTGTATTCTGAGCAATGTTACCGGTAGGTTTTGAACCTCTTGCTTGCAAACATCACATGTCCTGTTGCCCTTTATGCTAAACCATTTTACTGCACAATCTTGGTGAGCAAGTGCAAGTTCACCTTTGCAGCTACACTCCATTTTAAGTGTCTCACCTCCTTCCCCAAGTTCAACCATACAAATTCTGCACACTGCATCTTCTTCTGGAATATCTTCACCAGTATCTTCACTTGCTGAATGAAAGCCATAAGAAGACTTAGCTATCAAAAGCAACATGGCACATTATAATCCATATGGGGAAAAAATCAAAATGAATTATGTCACATATATCTTAATTTTAACAAGAGAATTCTAAGTGTCAAAATGGGCTACAACAACTGAGTTTTTTTTTTCTTTTTTTTTTTTTTTTTGTTTTCTTTTTCTCAAGAGGCTCGCTTGTAAGATGAATTAAATAAGGGAAAGGCGATCAGAGTTTTATTGGGGTGGAACTCTCCCAACATTCCCACCCCAACAATGTGGGACTAAAGCAAACATTATGACATTAATTAGTTTTGACTCATATCTCAATAACATAATTAAAGTTAAATACGATATATATTTGTGAAAATTAAAAATGGCTTAATAGTTTTTTTTTCCTAAACTAAGCCGCATGCTTTGACAAAATCAACTTTAAAGACCATCTTTTCCCTCTTCCTCGCCCTATAATCCTCTACAACCTCATTAGTAATTAAGATTGCATCGAAAATTTGCATTCTCTTATTTTCAACTCTTCCAAAATTTGAAGTAGAGAAGGTCAAGATGCAAGGAAGATTCCAACAGAGTACGTAAGGAGACTGGAAGAGAGTTACATGTAAAGGAGCAACGGACACGAGCAATCAAGGCTGGACAATGGTCACACAGAGGAGGCATAGAAGATTAGCAAGAGTCCCAAAAAGAAGAGAAAGAGTCTTGGAGTACAGCAATCGCAGTTAAAAAACAAAGCAAAAACTCGCCCACCATTCATACGGTCAAAGCAATATCGTGTCTCAGAGTCAAGAAATGGTAGTTGAAAATATTACTCGTTCCCAACGACATTTAAATACTTCTTTGTGTGTTACTCTTGGGACAGTAAGGATATTTCTCCTCCAAGAGGTAACAAAGATGCAGGTGTACTTCTTTGCTATTTGCAAGGAAACATTGACATGGATAAGAAAGGAGATAGGGAAGATCCTAGAACGGCAAACGAGGAAGACCACAATAATTGAAGGTATGTGAAATTGAAAAAAATGGTGAATTGGAACCACGACAACATCGTTATACCAAGGGGGAGATGAGTGAATCTTGGAAGAATCTATAGGAGGCCCTGGACAAGGTGGTGAAGGAGACAATGGAAAACTCAAGAAAGCAGGGCAAATAGATGAAGGGGACCATAGAGGATAAAACGGGAAAAAGAGGAACAAATTGGGAGTATGAAAGAGAGAAGGAGCAATATCATATCGATCTAGACAGAGAGAGAACATAGAAAGAACCCAAAAGAATATCTCAATAATGCAGCAAAAGGGACGACGTAGTACAAAGGAACAGGAAAGGAAAGAAATTACTAGTAACTAGAAACTCAGATAAGACGCAATGGAAGACAATAGAAAGAGAGATGCACCAAATGTTATGATGGGAGGTCCATATCAAAAAGCTCGATGTTTCAAAAGGACTAATCTATTGTCACAAAGAGGAGGAAGTGAAGGAGGCTTAGGGCCGAAACCTATCAATTCTTTCATGGTGAATTCTACCTAGAGGAGTGGGACGACGAGATAGCCTCCATATTGTCACGATCATTGACGAAGCTTGTGGAGGAATGATGGACATTGTAGAAACAATGGTCTCCAACTCCCCGATGGAAATGGCTATAATAAAATTACAAGGGCATGCCTCTAGACTTCTCCCAAAAGAATTTGAAATACATTCTAATGAAGGAATACAGGAGTTGTGACTAGTTAAGTTGGAAAGAAATTGAGTGTTGGAAATCACAAAACTACGCAACCAATTGATAAACCAATTTGCCGAGCACTGCCTTACCGGCAACCAGAGAGAGCAAACAAGATTGAAGATCGAAGTCCTGCACAGTGACAAAGGAGACAATATGGAAGAGGTCAAGTCAAAAGCTATGCAGGAGCAGAACCGCCGACACAACCCATGTTTGACTTGCAAAGTGAATAAAGATGTGGGCAGAAGGAAAAGACAAGTGGCAACCAACCTAGTTAGAGTGATGAACAATAGAGCACAAAGGGGACCAAGGTTGGGAATCGGTCCAAGATGGCAGACCCAAAAGAAAAAGGACAGGGATTGCGTACAAGCCCAACCCTAAGTAAGAGGTCAAGATCTCCACATTCAAAGTCCAAATCAAGAAAAGGTGAGACTCAATGCACTCTGATCACTAATATTTTATTCCAAGAAAAAAGGAGGAAAATAGGACTTATAAGGGAGACCTAGCTCAATGGGAGGAAAGAATCCACTCAGAGGACACACACAACAAATACGACTTTGAAGAGGATTCAAACTACTAGGAGTACTTGTCACAAATAGATGCAGAAGGAGATAAGGTCCTTGAGACACCGAGAACTAAAGAGGATTAGAGGATGGAGGCATAATAGGAAAAAGAACACTGCATCGAAGGAATAGAAGGAGAACTGGCAGGACAAGGTATGTACTAATCTAGTCTAAACCTTTTCTTCCCAGGGAACTGGTAATAAAAGGAACTCCACGAGAGGCTATGCTTCCCCAACCTTCAAGGAGAAATGGGAGAGTGGAATGTTCTGAGAGTTATCCAATCCAATACAACCAAATAAATAAGGACCGAAGTGAGACGGAGGAGCATGAGAGGAAAATTCAGATGAGGCAACTCAAAAATCACTCCGAGAACATGAAAGATGCAAAAGAACAAGAGCATGAAAGGGTTAGGGGATTTTGCAACACTTAAGGTCTAGTTAATGGAAGTTAGCAAAGTGGGTTGATTGATCTTGTTCTAGAGTGGTCTGTTTTTTGTCATGAGGATCCTTAGTTGGAATATTAGAGGATGTGGATTATTCATAACGATGCGAGCTATTTAAAAAACAGTGTGCAGCAAAAGTAGACATCGTTACTCTTCAAGAAAAAAAAAAAAAAAAAGAGTTATGGACCAACCTGAAGTTACTTCCCTATAGCATAAGAGATTCGTTAACTGGGTTGATCTTCCAACCTATGGATCTTCTGAAGGAGTCATGATTATGTGTGATTCTAGGAAAGTGATAGTATTGGACAGAATGGGCAATCAATTCTTCATATCCATCAAGATAAAAGGGGTTGATTTTGGGGACTGGTGGTTTACAATTGTTTATGGTCCTTGCGATCATCAAAAAAGAATGGAGTTCTTGGAGGAAACTGTTGCACTTTCTATTATGGTGCAGGGCCCATGGTTTGGGAGGGGACTTCAATATGGTTAAAAGGAAGGCAGAAAAATTAAACTGCAGCAACACTGCCAATTCTATGAGGATCTTTGAGGAGTGGATCCAAGAGGTCAATCTGTAAGAATCTGACCTAAGGAACATGAGGTTTTCCTGGAGTTATGGTAGATACCCCCCTTCTTAGTTGAAGGTAGATAGATTCCTCATAAATGGAGAGTGGGAGGAAGGGTTCCCCTAGCATATGGTATTGTGTCTGGAGAAAATTACCTCAAGTCATTGGCCTATCCTCCTGGATACAACTGCAATTAAGTGGGGTTTGTCATCTTTTAGGTTTGAGAAGGAATGACTCAATAGACCAAACTTCAAAGATATGCTTCGAAAGGAATGGGCTAAAACCCAAACTAGGGGATGGAAAGGGTACAAATTTATGTCAAAGTTGAAGAGCATCAAGGAGAAGATTTAAAAGTGGAGCAAGTGCCAAAAGTTGCAGGATATCACAAGTAGAGAAGTGATGTAAGAGGACCTAAGGAATCTGGACAACCAAATAGAGCTGGGAGGAATTGAGGACTCAATCCTAGACAGAAAGAGATTATCCAAGAAGTTCACAAAATGGACTGTCAGATGGCAAGGACAGCAAGACAAAAAAGCCAAATTGAAGTGGGCTAAGGAAGAGAATGTTAACTCCAAATACTTCCATAAGATACTCGCTCTTAGGAAGTCTAAAGCCGCTATCACCAAAATGGAAGATGAGGAAGGAAATATTATAAAAGAGGAGGAGAAGATTCAGAATCTGATAAAAGGGCACTTTGATAATTTGTTCAAGGAGAAAACCACAAGACGCGGAGGGTGGAAGGCCTAAAGTGATAAGAAATCTTAGAGGAGATAGAGTGGTTAGAAAGACAGTTCAAAGAAGAAGAAATCACGGAGGCAATGTTCGACTACGGTGGGGATAAGGCCCCGAGCCCTAACGGATTTATCATCACTTATGCAAAAGAAGTGGAGCCCTGTTAAGGAAAAGGTCATGAATTGCATGAAGGAATTTCACAATGATGCAGTTATTAACAAAGTGGTCAACAAAACATAAATATGTCTCATACCCAAGAAGACAAATTCAGCTAGGGCGGAAGACTCGGACCAATAAGTTTCATCACCAGCCTGTACAAAATAATATCCAATACCCTTGCTAGCAATTTGAAGAAAGTCGTCCAGAGCATAGTAGGTGAAACACAAATGGCTTCCATTCCATTCATGACACGTAGATTATGGATGTGATAGTGTTAGCAAACAAAGTGGTGGAGGACTATAGGCCAAACAGGATAGAGGGTCTCATCCTCAAAGTGGACTTCGCAAAAACCTACAATTCGGTATAATAGGGGTTTTAGATTTCGTCCTAAAGTAAAAAAGGTTTTGGAGGAAAGTGGAGAAAATGGAGGGATGCTCGTCTGAGCTCACTTCAGCACTCCATAATCATTAATGGAAGGCCTAGAGGAAGAATCAGAAGCTCAAGCAGATTACAACAAGGGGATCCAATGTCCCCTTTTCTTTACACTTTGGTGGCTGACATTCATTAGAATAATGGAAAAAGTTGTAGCAGCCAATAAAAAAGAAGCGTTCCAGATGGGCAAAGATAAAGTCCACATTAACCATACACTATTTGCTAATTATTGTCTTATATTCATTAAGAATGACAAAAACTGTAGAGAGGCTATCATGAATATCCTTGAATATTTTTGTTTTCTGACAAGGCTGAGGATAAATGAGGAAAAAAGCCAGTCATTATGAATAAGCAATCCTCCTGATCACATGAATGAAACTGCTGCTACGATGAAGGTGGCTGAAGGGAGTTGGACTATAAAGAGGCTGCCCATGGGTGGAAATCCAAAGAAAAGTTCCTTTTGGGAAACGGTTATCCAAACAATTAAGAAAAGGGTGAATAGCTAGACAAAAAGTTAACTCTCGACAGAAGGCAAATTACTCATCTTAAGAACAATGCTAGAAGCAATCCCAACATACTACCTTTCTATATTTCAGATCCCCATTAAGGTGGCCACAAAAATGAAGAAAGTTATGAGACGATTCCTATGGAAGAACAAAGATAAGGAGAAAGGATCCCATTTGATCAAACGGGAGAATGTGTGCAGGGACATTCAACAGAGGGTATTGGAATTTGGAACTGGCAACATTCACTTAAGAAACACAACTCTAAAGGCATATGGAAGTGGAGAATGAAGACAACCTCAGAGACCATGGGTTGAGAATCAAGGCTAGATATCTTGTAGAGATGTGAAAACGTGGATGTCAGTCTATCCTCTCAAAATTGAAAAGGTCTACCCATCTCCAACTCTGCCTACAGGGTGACTTGAAAACAGATGTGCTGATGAAAAAATGAATTTCCAAGGACATATATAGTTTTCCTCATCCCTCTCCTCGATGCCATTAACAGCAAATGCTTGTATCTACACAACTTACCCTCCCCCACTAACAATCTCGCTCATTAAGAAAACTCCACAACCACTCATTTCATAGCACCACATTACATAGAGTAGGTTCCAATACCAAAATCTGACCTGCTGACCCAATTGAGTTTTAATTAAACTCAAGACTTGAGTCACTTGACCAACCTAACCTATAGGGGCAACCCGACCTAAAATATATATCCTACACTTTGGCTATTTGTTAGTTTTGAGGCTTCAATGGCAAAGGAATAATTGATTTAAAAAAGTTCAACAGTTGATCTAAAAGTTAAGGAAAAAGTGTTCAAACGGATAGCTCTAAGAAGGGCACTTTCCGTATCTCCAGCTTTTGGAACATTTTACAATTGTACTTGCAATGAATCTGGCTTTTAAGAAAAATTAATCAACAAAAGGCTTTGAAAAGTAAATATTATCCTTATTAAGGTTTGCAGCGTATGGGAAGGCGGAGTTTGGGATTAACAATATTGCTTAATAAAACAATATCAACTGAAAAAATGTCTGATTAAGGTAAGAGTAATACATTATGCAAATACAAACAAATGGGTACAATTAATATATTTAAAATTGTACAAGTTATCAAGGTATCAACTTGATGAGTTATATTACAAAATTTCTGGAGAGAAATTGAAAATTAGATTAGAGCTGGAGCTACAACAAAATCAATTTGATCTTTATGCCTGGAGAATCAACCATGGTAAATATTTACGTAGCATGGAGGCAAACAAGGCAAGTCTAGAGACAAGGAGAAAGACCTTCACATGGTATTTAATTATTGAGAGAAAACTTATAGTACAGCATCAAAAATTCAAAATATAATATTGTGAGCTTTATGGAACAGTTGAGTAGAAAATAGGTGCATTAACTTCATAAAGGATACACATGCCAAAGTGAGTAATAGCCATAGTACAAGCAATAATTTTGGATAAGTCTCATTCTTTGGCTTCCTTTTGGATTTAAATTGTAAATACTCTTTGTGTTACCCTTTGCCAGATTGGGCAAAAAGGTGGGTGAACATTGTTCATTCTTAGGGCTCTTTCGTTGGTTTTCTCCGCATAGCTCTACACAGGTTTGGGTTATGTTGTATAGCCCTTATACATATCACTCATATAAATATATGTATACACACTTTTTCTGTTTAATTTAGAAAAATAATAAACTACAAACAATAATAAAAGAAACTATAAGTTCCCAATGACATCAAGTTCACACCTGGAATAACTGAATCAATATCTTTCAGCACAAGATCAATTGACTGAATAGAGGGCCTTGGCAACGGTTTAGGATGTTCTATTCTGACCTGTCATGAGTTCAAATCTGGAAATAGTCATCCCCAATAGGATGCTTCTCATCATGACACTGATTTCACCAATTTCAGCTTAAGGGTTCTCAAAAATTATTACCAGAATGATTTCATCTATCGACGTCAAGATTGGATGGCATATTTATCACCTAGTTTTTCAGTTTCCAATCAATGCAATTATATTACTGTTAACAAGAATACAATTCACACCAACCTTCTAAGATGAGATTGGATGCATAAAAGATAAGCACTCACCACCATGAATAGGTGGAGCATCATTTGGCAAGGCGTTATCAATCTCTGAAGGGCGAGGTGTTACTGCAATGACACGGAACAGAGCCCCTGCAGAATCTGTTCGCCTTAAGCTCCTATTTTTTATATTCACTGGCACTGAAAATGAGCGTTTAATCTGCTTTTGAACTTCTGGTTTCTGTAAGAAATATATAAATAGGTATTCAATTTAGTGAAATCTGATTGATGCCTACAACACGTCAATGTTCATGGCAGGATACAAAGATTTTGAGAAAGTAAAATTTTAAAATATATGAGAAACAGTGGTTAGATACGAATTCATGCATCAAGTGGCAAGAGGCTTACAAGACTCAGGCCATTTTTAATGGAGCCTATCAAAGATGAACAGAATCCAAAAATTCAACCAATGGGTCCAATTAGAAAGGAAAGGCAATTTATATGTTTAGCAATTTAGGTCAAATTAAAAAAAGAGAACATGTGGGGTCAAGTTCGCTTTCACATTCATGTCGATGGTTCAAGTAAGCTTACGAAGAATCAGCTAGAAGCCTAGAGGAAACATGATAATCAGAGTAGGTTGAAAAGACAGAGGAGTCCATATACTGTGTAGCTCACTATAGCCAAATCATGCAATCACTGGGATAAAAAGAGTATAACATGAAACAATTGACTGTGATCCATATGTGGCATTATTTTGGACTATGGGATACAGATATAACACTACGTCCAGGTAAGGATTCAAATTATGTGATATTTTACCCAAAAGGTATTCTGCTCTGCCGAGCCAAGTGCACTTAAAGTTCAATTACATACAGCAGTAGAGAGAGAACACGTCTTGTTCAGAGCCAGCAAGAAGAGTATTCCTTATCAGAAAGAGATATTTAAAAAATAAATAAATAAAAATATGTATACAGACTTACCAAGAGATCAGGTTGATTTTCCAGATGTCGGCCTGGTATTGACTCAGAAACCAAGCTTCCATTAGGTGTAACTGGTAAAGAGTGTATACTCTTTGCTGGTGAAGATGAGAAAACCTTTGTCAAAGAATATGACCTTGAAGTAGAAGGTTTGTCCAATGGAACAACTGAAAGTGGTGTTTCCGGGACAAGAAGAACTGTCTTCTCTCCTTCCTGAGTTGAGTTCTTCACTTTAAAACTTCGTTGTGGAAGAAGATTTTTCATCAGTGGTAAGAGCTTTGCTGAACTTGGTCTTGGAGGCAATCCTGCTTTCGCTGAAGTGGGGCTTTGCCCTAAAGAAATATCAATTTTAGTAGAACTAGGCACTGAGCCTTCTAGGGACCTTTTGGGTATTTGCAATGTGGAGAGATTTGGCCGCCTTGAATGTTGAACAGCAGAGATCTCATCTGTACTTCCAATTTGGCTACTTTCCTACAAACCATCATGCATGACTCAATCAGATAAGTACATACATCATCATAAAATGACAAATCATCAAGGACTTAAAAATAATGGAATCAAGGGTCAAAAAGACATATCATTTACTTTTTTAAAAAATTGAGATTCTTTTAAATACATATATTTACTTTTTTAAAAATATTGGTACATTGCTGAGATGATGGTGAAAATGATTGCCAATGCTTACAAATATAAAAAGTTTTGAATAATTTCAATAACTATCTCCTCTAATAACCAGTTCGCAAATGTGATGTGAAACAGTAAATAATTGAAGACTGGGGATGCAAGAGCCATTAGGGACAGGTAATGTGTCAGTTTAATATGATTCTCTAGTAGAGAAGGCTTTGATGGATATCATTATAATAATCCTGATTCAGTCTATCAAATATATTTGAAGTAGCTCTCATGACATCCAAACATATGGCATATCACATTGGGGCAATAAATGGAATGATTATCCCAGGAAATCTGCAAGAGAATAATTTACAATATGAAAACTCCAAACAAGACCCAGCAGTCCAGAAAACATCCCCTGCTAATAGAAAATAGTCTTCTTTTTTGCTCTAAGAAAAGAGAACATCTAAAAATAACAAGTCACTATAAAAGACCATTGCGAAGAAAAATAACTGAACTGTATTATTTATGCCATTGACCACCATACCAAGAAAATTCAATGACAACATGTCTTTGAAAAGGCATCTCCAAGTACCTTGATTGATTTCCAAGCATGATAAAGAGAGATGTCATTCAGAGAATGGTTGAGAAAAGGGGCTATGGTATTGCGTACTTTTCACATGGAAAGTTATACTATGCAGCAAGTGGGTTTGAAGGTTCAACAGGGATCCACAATTATTGTGGGCTTGGCTGATCTCTAGTAGACGTGGGCATCTTATATTTAAACATGTCAAAGAAAAGATGAAAATGTGGAACAGATGTCATTTTTTTTAAGATGATGAAATCATGCCTCTAAATTTTCAAATGGAAGCACATATAGTCGGCAGTCTGCGTGATGCCATCCGGGAATGCATGCTTGCATAAAACACCCCAAAGTTTGTCATAGAGAACTTCATTTGTATCTATAAACCATCCTGCAGCTTTCCGAATCGACTCCAGTACCTTCTCGCAAAACACTTCTACCATCAAAACCAACTTGGAAATTTTAATAGTTTTGTGTGGACAAAACTAATATGATAAATAGTAGTGGTTTCATCCAAAACATGAAAGAAGAAGCCAACTCAACTCTGAAATATTATTTGTAACTGACATGCAAACCTCTAACGTTGTTCTCAATAACCCTAATTTCTACACCAAAATACCAACAACCCTTTCTCTTCTCCCATAGATTCCAACATCCCCAACTAGATTTAAAAACATCAAGCTCTGTCACTACATTACCAAAAATAAGCAAGTAAAATAAAATAACTCTGGTACACTCGAACTCCACAAAGAAACCAGAAACCAAACAAGCATTCAAACTTCATCCCCAAGACCAAAAAATAAATAAAAGTTCATGCATGCAAAGCAATCAAAATTGAAAGAAGCAGATGAACAATTTCGAGTAACCAGCGAAATTCAAATGATCAGAGCACATATAAAATCCTTCAAAAAAATAATAATAATAATAATAAAGAACCTGCGGGTCATCGTCGTTGGAGTCATCAGGGGTGGTGGATTCTTGTACAGTGTCCAATTCAGCTACTGAACTATGATTGTGATGATGATTCTCCATGGTATCAAACACGGCGAAATTGAGATTGGTCGTGAGGAAAATTTGAGAACAAAAATTGTCTTTTCTTTGCCTTTTGAACTAGGGTTTTGATTGATTTGGACGAATACGGAAATCAGAAGGCTATATACACACACATATATATAATGAGGATTGAGCTTGAGATTCGAGGAAAGGAGAAGAGAGAAGAAAAGATGAAATGAGAAGGGGAAAGAAAGACTTGAAAGTAGAACTTTTTTTTTTCTCATTTTTGGGGTTTTTTTTTATTTTTTAAAAAAACTTTTTTTGCCTTTTTGCTTTGATTGTCTAAAAGAAATAAAAAGAAAAATTTTACCGCCAGCGCCAACTTGACAGAAATTAAATTTAATTAACTTGAATTAATAACGACAATTAAAGTAATAAATGAATATATATATATATATATATAAGAAATATACATCTAACTAAACTAACCTCTATCTCTAAAATATTTAGGGATAGTAATTTATGTCACGATACGATAATTCGACTCGAACATGATACAAAATTAACAAATTTAAATTTAGTATAAATGAATTTGAGTTAAAAGAGACTGAACACCCTTAAATATAACTAAATTTTAGATTATAAATAAATTAACTCATAAATACAAAAATAATATATTTAGTACGATTAAGGATATGTTAAAAGATATATTATAAACAAGTTAATATAAAACTAATGGATTTATTAATAAATTGATAACACTGTATTTTTATTATTTTTAAAAAAAATTATTTTATTTTAATAAATTTTTTATTAATATTATGATAAAAAATGTTAAAAATGGTTACAATAAATTGAATGTATTATAAATAGGTTAAAAATGACATAAATATGACATTTTTAAATAAAGAGTTAAATATGTCTTATTTAGGTTATTTCTTTATT
>JAJIYU010000852.1:0-42628 GCA_030144865.1 Tinospora cordifolia | reverse complement strand
ACTAATGATGCAACAATGCTCTAAATGCATATTTAACTAAATATAAGCAAATACACTAAATTTTCTATTACACTAATGTATATTATACATAAAATACCTATAGTATAATTACTATGCTATGCAGCTAACAATTGGTAAGAGATGAGCAGACTTTGTAAGTTGGTCCATAATTACCCAAATAGCATCTACCTCTCAGTGTCCTAGGTAGTCCCATAACAAAATCCGTAGTCACATGCTCCCATTTTCACATAGGAATGGGTTACAATTGTAATTTTCCACTAAGCCTTAGATGCTTAACTTTAAGTTGTTGGCATATCTCACAACGTCTCACACATTCAACAATATCTATCTTCATCCCTACTCACCAATAAGTATGTTTAACATCCCGATACATCTTATTGGCGCCTAAATGGACTACATAGTGAGATTAATGAAGCTCATGAAGCCTAAACCATCTCAAGTGATAGTCTATCAATACTTAGGGTCTACCTCTAAAGGATAGTGCACCATTATTACCCATGTACCAATCCTTTTCTAGAAGTCTCATATGCCCAAGTTTTGAATATCACATAATCCACATTTCATGGTTGTTTTTCAATAATCTCATTTACAACACTAGTTTGCCTCTCTATTATGCACTAAATGTTCTCTCAGTAGACATCTCAAAAGTAATCGTTGTCATAACAAAATCAAATAACCTCCATTCTTCAGACATATGTCAAGCTACACATGTTCTCTCAATCTGTTTCCTACTCAATGCATCTACCATCTACCACTACAAAATTGTAAAACTGTAATCCTTGAGTAATTCTAACCATCTACATCATCTCAGATTTAGATCATTTTTAGAAAATAATTGTTTTAGACTTTTACGATCAAAATACAATGTAAATTTCTCACCATAAAGGTAACGTCTCCAAACTTTCAATGTGAATACGACTGATACTAGTTTTAGGTCATGTACAAGGTAGTTTTTCTCTTAAACTTTCAATTAGTGTGAGGCATAGTAATTACCTTGTCATTTTGCATTAATACACATCCCAAACCTAAGCGTGTTGCATTCATATAAATAAAAACTCTTGGCCTAGTTGAAGCAACACTAACATTGTTGCAATCTCCCATCTCTATTTTAATTTAGTGAAAGCTTCTTCATAGGTATCTTGCCAAAGAAATGGAACATCCTTCTTGGTAAGCCTTGTAAGTGATGTAGAAATTCTAGAAAAATTCTACACAAATCACCAATAATAAGCAGTTGATCCCAAAAAGCTTTGGATCTTTGTTATAATGGTAGATCTTGGCCAATTCATAATAGCTTCTATCTTCACTAGATCAACAAAAATACCATTTGCCCAACTACTTAACCTAAAAATTTAACCTCTGACAACCAAAACTCGCATTTGCTAAACTTAGCATAGAGTTGATGTTCTCTTAAATTCTATAATGCTATTCTTAAATGTTCAACGTGTTCTTCCGAACACCTAAAGTAAATCAAAATATCATCAATAAAAACAATGACAAACCAATCAAGATATGGCCTCAACACCCTTTGCATCAAATACATGAACATTGTCAAGGCGTTCATTACATTGAAAGGCATAGCTAAAAATTCATAGTGGTCATAGCAAGTCTTGAATGTTGTCTTTAAACATCCTCCTCTCTGACTCTCAATTAATGGTGACCAAAACAAATATTAATCTTTGAGAACACTTTGGCACTCTTCAATTAGTCAGACTAGTCATCAAAATGAGGAAGGGGATACTTATTCTTTATTGTGACTTTGTTCAATGGACGATAATCAATACATAATCATAAACTCCCTTCTTTCCTTTTAACAAATAAAACAAGAGCTACCCATGGAGATATACTTGGGGAAATGAAGCCCTTTTCCAAAAGGTCTTCCAATTGAACTTTTAAGTCTTGCAATTCTTTCAGTGTCATTCAATACAGGATAATCGAAATTGGTTTTATGTCATTCAATAATGAATCAATGTATTGTTTAGCGGGGAATCTAGGTAGATCATTAGGAAACACTTTAGGAAAATCTCACACTATTGGGATATCTTGCAACTTAGTTTCACTAAACTTTCAATCGATATTAATGTGGCTAAAGTGCCCAATCCATCACCTATACTTAGCCTTCCTCTAATACTGGGCCTATTTGATGTTTTACCCTAAAACTCAAAAGTTGGGTGTTAGGAATCTAGAAGACTACCTTCTTAGTGAAGCAATCTAGATGAGCATGATATGTGCTAACCAATCCATACCCAAAATAACATCGAAGTTTAGAAATTTGAGTACCCTAAAATTAACAATCATTTCGAAGTCTCCAAGTCAAAGTGTACATTGCTTGCATATCATAATAAGGTATATACGTTCTCTCATCGTCGTACACAACATAAGCCAAGATCTTGCCCTAATTAGTCTAAGGCCTAGTCTATCCACAACATTTCTTGAAATAAAAGATAAAATAGATTTAGCATCAATCAATACATAAACAGGCTTATCATTAATGTAATGCTAACATTCCACCAAAGTCTTGGTGGCTTCAAGGTCTAGCTTAGTAACTAATTTTACTTGCTCTTAGATCAAAGGTTGTTGAGAATTGATTGGAATTGGGGCTGATATATAAGGATATTCATGTCTCTAATGCTATGGTTCACCACATGACCAACAAATCTAGTTCTCTCTACAACATCACATTACTCTATGGCTGCTCTCGAGCAAGTGCGAGGATCCCAAAGAATTGACTTCCTCTACCACAACCTCTACTTCTACCTTTAGTTGTACTAGCCTAAGTTGTTTGTGTTTGTTCCATTGGTTATACTAATCCCTGAGGAGGAGTAGCAATCATTGATAATGTACGACATGGCCGACCTTGAGCTACAAATCCACCTCGAGTATACCTCATCTTTTTACCCCTTCACTGATAATAATATCTACTCTATTAAAGTAGATTATCAAATTATGCTTCATGTTCATATTTGCTAGAGTAATCAATACATCAAGTTGATCTCTCTTTTCTGCAGCCTCAAACTCTTGAGGATTCCTACATCTCTTAAAATTTATGTCTTTTCTTCACCAAGAGAACTTGATGAACTGCATGTCTTAATCTTTTGAAGAAGAAAGTAGCTTCTTCGTTTTCTTTCGCTACTAAATCCAATGCATAAGCTTTCAATTGTATAAACTTTACAACATATTCTTTTATTGACATATAACCCTACCAAAGAGTTAAGAATTCTAGTTTCTTCAATTCTCATCCTGTCTCCGATGCATAGGCTTCCACAAATAACTTGCGGAACTAGGACCATGATGTAATAAAGCCCTCAACTTCTTTAATTGATAACCGACAATGGCCTACATCACCCTAGAGCATATGTGCGACAAATCAAACATGTTGTTCTTCCTCGAGTTGCAAGGTCTCTACATTTTTCTCCATATTAAATAACCAATCTTCAACTACCTAAAGACTTACACCTCCCATAAACTCCTTGGGTTTTAGTCCCATGAAATCTTTCCATTGCTTCTTAGGTAGGCCTTTTGGAGCGTCCAGAGGAACTACTCCTGCTAACTTTACAGGTGTTGCAACAACTAGTTTTTCTGCTCTAGTTGGATTTGTTGGTGCAAGGGGAGGCACATTAGCCAAAGCTGGTGTTGATGTTACGCGGTGTCCAATGTCAGCCTCAAGATGATCCACACACTCTTGAAATGCAACATTTAGGACCTGCATCAAAGTGCTCTGAGTTTGTAGTGCATCATCTTTGTAATGGTCAAACAAAAAATAAAAGAAAAATAAATAAATAGATCAATATTAAAAAATTGTGTATTCTAATACAACTAAGAGACTACGTTTGAATTCTCTATATAAACCCTAGTTTCTTTTATTTTAAAAGCATTCTAAACTTTTTCAAAAACCTAAAGTCGTCAAAGAAGACCAAAGAAGCATCTGGAAGCCATTCACGAAATTTTCAAAACGCATTGAAGAACAAATTGGCAATTAAAGATATAAGTTTGTTCTTCTCTTCCTTACAATCTTTAAGAATAGGTTGGAAAAATACCTAATTTGACTTAATAGGCATATATTGAAATTGTAGATTGAAAATATATGTAAATAATTCAATAGAAATAATATATATTGTATAATATGTTAAAACTGATTTATAAATACAAATACTATAATATATATCTATATAATGATTGATTGAGAAAATCGATTATATAATTTATAAATATAATCGATCGTATCCATTATATATATATATATATGGGTGAGTAGATTATATGATATATGGGTGAGTATAATATATGGGTGAGTAGATTATATGATATAAAACAGTTGAAAGAAGAAAACTGATTATATATATATAATATATGTGTGTGGGTGGGCGTGTGTGTGTGTGTGTATTTGTGTGTGGGTAATATATATCCAAATCGATTTGATTATATAATCAATCAATTTGTTGATTATACATATATTTAATGGATGGGTTACATATATATCCAATGGATGGGTTAATAGTAGAGTATATATATATATATATATATATGATAATGGGTGATATAACAATTGTCGATTTTATATAATGATTTATAATATATATATCTGTGTGTGTGTGTATTTATATATTTATATAACCAAGTTATATATTTATATAACAACTAACAGGCAAATCGCATAACCGAGTTTATACAGTAATTATATGACAACCAACTATTGGTTGGGAAGTGTAGTATAATCTAATCAAATATTTATATAGAAACCTACTGATATATTTATGTATGAACAAGTATATTGGTTATATTATTTATTGATAGGTTTAAACATACTATTTATGTATATATGTGTATATATATACATTATTTACATCAAATAACAAATAGTGACTACAAGCTAGTATCTTATATAGTATGGTAATCTAAAATAATATTGATTATATATATATATATATATATATATAATTAGATAAATAGTTGTGTAAATTTGAGGTATATTAGAATTATGAGTTGATAATGATAATTTTAAAAATGTCTTAGACTAAAAATTTAAGATCGTTGGAACTATAGTGCAACACAATCAAAAAAATTGAAGGTCTCACTGACAAGGTAGAGATGAGTACTTTATTCTTTAGCATTATTATAGTTTAGCATTATTATAGTTTTAAATATGGAATGTAATTAATTGTTTGTATTTGATGTCTTGTCTAGACACATGCTAGGGTGTTTTGACATTGATTGATTGATTGATTTCATGCATGATTAACGATTGTGTCAATTGAATGCTAGAAGCATGCTACGATATGATCATGAAATGTTAAATTTGATGATCCATGTGTATGGTTACATGTTTTCAAAAATATTTTCGTATATTCATGTCTTTGAATTGTAAATTTACTTAGCATGCTAGATATTAAAATTTGTTGTCTCACTTAACAAAGATGATTAAGAAAACTAACCACATACTGGCGCCATGATGCTGACATTGTGGCAGTGGTCTAGTGTCATCGTGGGTGTCCCCAACCCAAGGCAAGTCTTGATGCTACTATGGCAGTAGTAAGATAGGAGTTGAGTGTAACACGCCAATTTTCGACCGGACCTCCGTTCACGTGTTATGCCATGTGTGGATTGTCACCCAACGAAAAACGAGATGCTACTAGAAAATTTCGTTCTGTTCAAATCTTTTTCTTCAAAATTAACTTCATAATAAATTTGTTCTTAAATCAATATCTGAGTAATTGTTATCAAAATGAAACATCAAAAAGGCTCCTCAAAATGTTCACTGGATTAATCAATACAAATCATCGATAATGCAGCGAAAATCCTTAAAATTATTCATTCAAACCAAAAATTATTAAACAAATAAAGTCATTTAAAGATAAAACGGCTAAGTTAAAAACCAACGTGATTTCATTAAAATAATTCTGTAATATGTATAAAACTTGACCTTCAAGTCACCTATCTCAGACAACCTCCCCATGAGGTGTCCAATTAGGATGCGAGTCCTCTGACGTAAGTCAACATACTCTACGTCCAGGTGTACCTGAAAAATAAAGTGGGAGTGAGCTCGAAAGCTCAGTGGATCGACCCTACACATCACATGCATTATACAAACCCAATCCAAAACATTACAAGCACTTTCAAACATTAAGCGTTCAAACTTTCATTTATTTTACTTGTAGTCTAAGACCAAAAGAGGGTTGAGATGCCTCTCGGTATTCCCTGTGATTCAATCAAATCTCAGAGGGTTCCAATAACCATTTAAAATCAATCGACACTCACATCACAGCCTAAGAGAGCGTACTTATCCAGGCATCGTACCATCTCTGAAAGGCTTCAAGTTGTCACAGTCAGCTCCGGGTGAGAATACCTACGATCTGCCTTGTGACTTGACGATCTCAAGCGGTGACATATAGGAGATGCCACCTTGATCCGCTTCAGGCTCGTCAATCGTACCGGTACGTGGATTCTTAATAACCATCGTCTTATTTTAGTTTTACAAACACTTTCAATCATACTAATCATCATTCATATCATGGAAAATAAATCAAATAAAGTAGGGTATTCGCATGAGTAAATAATGAAATCTAAATGCATGAATTCTTAGTAACGCATGCTATAACTAAACAAGGCACAATTTAAATAAATCATCACACCATCATCCAAGCACGCCTAACAAGTTCAATCAATTTTATGACAAAATTTTAATAATCCTAGAACTATTCAACCAGATGTTTTGAATCTTAAATCCGTATAATACAAATAAGCAAGGAAGTCACGCCCACCTAATTTTGTCGTTCTTCAGGGCTCCTTGCTTCCCTTCGAGATCCTCAAGACGTTAATATATATAAATCTAAAATTTAACACTTAATAGAATTATTCTTAAGTTTAACTAATTCCTAAGATAATTATGTATTCTCGAAATCAGTTTCAACATATTTTGGATTGTTGTTCAATTTTAGTATTTTGTATATTCTAATTAAAATCCTTCCAAGTCTTCTAAATTTTCATAGTTTAAAATTATAATTTTTAATAATTTGCTTACAACTTATTAGTAGAATTAAATTTCTAATAACTTAATCTTTGAAAGTTAAATAATTTATTAATATCATAATTAATATAATTATGAACAAAATAAGACTTCTAAATCTTATAAGCTTAGTTCCAGTGTTTCGAATTTTTATTCGCAACTCCGAATTCCTATACATTAATATACTTCAATATCCATGTTCCAATATCAATTCCAAACCCACTACATCAAAATAATATTTCCACTAAATATTCAATAAGGTTTTTAATTCCTAATTTCATTTTCTTTTTTTTTTTTGCATCTTAAATTAATTAAAACAAATTTCAAACTAAGATTTAAACTAAAAGAATTTAAATTTAAACTTTACCTAGCATCATCTTCTTCACGTGAGCAAAGTTAACGACGAATCTCCTTTTGTTCAAGTTGTTTCTTGCTCTGATCAAAACTTTCGCCCTTTCCTTAGTCACACGAACATGATGGCATTTCACCGGCAACATGACGATAACCAACAGCAAAACACCCACAGCATAGCAACAACTACAATGACGCACAACCCCACTAACAACATCACGGACTACAAGCACCAGCTACTGAATTTGCATTTTTCAGTGTTAATAACAGTGCAAAATTTCCAACTCAATCGCACCACCTGTTCAGCTCATCCCCTCCATCACTCTATCTTTCACCCAAAATGCAACCCAATTCAATTTACACACACACACACCAGCAGCACTACCAACCAACATGTTGCTATTCTTATTTCTTTCCTTCCTCTTCGGCTAGCTCACCTCCCAAAACAAAGCACTACCTGCTCCTTCTCTATTTCAGTTCGGCAGCCACCTCCTAGTTCCCATCTCCTTCATTTTCATCACTCCATCAGCCTCCGACAACAACAACGGCGGCATTTGCAATGACCAACAGCGTGAGCGTCCAACAGCAGTAGCAGCAACCCTGACAGTGCCTTGCTCTGTTTCTCCTTCTAGAAGAATCAATTGACTAAGAGGTTGTTGATTCTATAAGAGTTTGCACGTGATTACTATGTTTATTGCATTGGTTTGTTAACTGTACGCCTCGATAAAGAGTATTAGGGAAAAAACTAATAGGTATTAAGGTGTTTTAAAAGAGGGTTTTTGATGACTAGTGTTATAACCTACAAGAGTTGAATTCAAATTAATTAAAATAAAGATTACAAGTGAATATATGGTATCTTACATTCTAAAATCTTAATTAATATAGTTTAAATTTTGTTTAAAGTATTGAATTTTGGTTAAAGTATTGAGTCCTCACTTTTAAGCCTTAATAAAGTTAAGATTGAATTTAAATTGGGATTTGAGTTTATTAACCATATATCGTTCCCTGAGGACGGTATCCAGTAATTCATCATGTATTACTATTGTGATCCTATGCACTCACAAAGATCCCAACAAGTTTTTGGCGTCGTTGCCGGGGGACAGTGTTAAAAATCTTAAAACGAATTGAAATTGGTTGAATTTTAATTAAGGGATTTTTATTTTATTTTATTTTATTTCAATTTATTTTATTCTTGTTCTTATTTAATCCATTGGTTGGCTACACTTGAACTGTTTTCTTTGCTTGTGGTGTTTCAGGTTTGTGGATGAGCAGAGATTCACTTGGGCTGAGTGATCCTAACTCATTGAAAACCCTAAGGCCATTACAACTAAAAGTTCAAGGCCATAGATTTGATAAGAACAATAGATCTGCAGTTGGCACTAATGATAAAGCACAACTCTGTGATTTTTTCAAGCCCGTGCTGGATAATAATTACTCTAGAATTGCTCGCATATCCATCAACGCCAACAATTTTGAGTTGAAGCCTTCTTCGATTACTATGGTGCAACAACAACAGTTTGGGAGTTGTGGGCTCCTAAAGATCTAATGGCACACATGAACTCATTCATGAAAATTTGTAATACTGTCAAGATGAACAAGGTGATTGAAGATCAATTGAGATTGAGACTTTTTTCCTTCTCTCTAAGGGATAAGGCGAGGACATGGTTGCAGATTCTCCTACCATGTAGCATCACCACTTAGGAAGAGATGGTTTAAAAATTTCTACATAAGTATTTCACTCCTACAAAGGTCCATCAACTAAGGAGTGAAATCAGTTTGTTAGCACTCAGATTTTGAGTATTTCTATAAAGCTTGGGAGAGGTTCATAGATTTATTAAGAAGATATTTTCAGCATGGCAATCTCTCATGGCTACAAATTCAGATGTTTTATGCTATTTTTTTAAACCACCTACTCGAGCCTTGGTAGATTTAGCAGCTAGAGGGTCCTTGATGGGAAAGTCCACTACAAAGGCCACACATCCTATTGAAGAAATGGCAGCCAACGCCTATGGACATGGAACAGAAGAGGATCAGTGAAAAGGGTTGGTATGCATGAAGTGGATGAAATCATAGCTCTAAAAGCATAGATAGCTTCTATGACTCACCAAATGAACTCATGGGCGGAGAAATATGGTAATGGCCAATTTCAACCACATTAGAATCAATTTATTTTGGCCATAGCTGAAGTTCACAAGGCATCCCTTACTCAAGAAGCATCTATAGAGCAACTCAATGCACTTAATCGTTTTGGTAACTTTCAAGAGTGACAGCAAATGAACAATATGCCTCAATATTATCATCTAGGAATCCATCAACATAAAAAAATTTTCTTATGTAAATAATGAAAATATCCTGCAAGACCCACCAAGTTATGTCCCTCAGCAGAGCCTAATTGAAAGGAAACCATCTTTGGAGGACAAATTGGACAAGATAATAAATATGCAAGCCTATTTCTTTAAAGAATTGACTGGGAGGATAGATCAAAATGATAATATAGTCTCAAGATTAAAAATACAAATGGGAAATGTCAATACAACAATTAAAAGTCTTGAAACTCAAATTAGACAATTAGCCCAAGCATTCTCCAGTAAGCAATAAAACTCTTTTCCTAGTAATACTCACGTCAATCCTAAAGAAATTTGTAATGCCATATTCACAAGAAGTGGCAAAGACATTCAGAGCCCACCAATTCCCTATAACTCTACTATGCCACTTGATAAGTCAACCCATTCGAAAGGGCTCGTTCTTACAGAGACAACTAATATAATGCATATTGATGGGGAAAAGAAGAAAGGTAGATTTCCTGGAATTACTATTCAAGCAACAAAAAGCTTGAGCCTCCTCCATTGCCTTTTCCTCAGTAATTTTATAAGAAGAATATGGATGAACAATTTGCAAGGTTCTTGGATATGTTCAAGAAAATTCAAATTCATATAAACATCCCTTTTGTGGAGGCATTGCAGCAGATGTCGAACAATGCCAAGTTTATGAAAGAAGTCACGTCTAGAAAGTAAAAACTTGGAGATTATGAGACCATGAAGCTCACAAAGAAGTGTAGTGTCATCCTTCAAAGGAAGTTGCCACAGAAGTTGAAAGATCTAGGGAGTTTCACCATTCCGTGTAAAATAAGCACATAAACATTTGAGAAGTTTCCTTTGTAACTTGGGGGCCGGTATAAACTTAATGCCACTTTCAATATACCGGAGGTTGGGCATGTCAGAGATAAAGGCTACAACTATCACCCTTCAGCTTGTAGACCGTTCTCTCACTTATCCACATGGCCTTACTGAAAATGGAATTATTGAAGCCTCCTACTAAAGTGCAAGATTGCAAGAGAGTCTCAGTGGTATAAGTGGACATAGTAAAAGTGGTTGAGAAGTTTAGAGCTCATGGTGCTCAGATGACTGATATCAAACGTAATGAGAAGAAGCCACTACAAGTGTGTCAGGAGCATAATTCTGCAACCAGATGGCAAGTTGATGGTAAGCATGGTATTAATTCAACTATATGTACTGACAAAAACTCTTCTTGTAACGACCCGAATTTTTTGTGACACGTTGACATGACGTATGAGTGTATAAGTATGTTTGTACACGTACATATAGGTATAAATAATGTTTAATATATATATATACGAGGTTTGCGAAGAAGAAATAAATAAATTTTTAAAAATATTAAATAAATATAAAAATTCCTGGAATCATGATTTAAATGTTTATTACAATATTTATTAAAGAAATAAAATAAATCACATTGCTTTAAGTTGAAAAAAATCAAAAAATAAAATGGTTACTTATGGGGGCCTTTTTGAACTGATTTCAAGAGAGAGAGAGAGAGAGAGAGAGAGAGAGAGAGGGAGAGAGAGAGAGAGAGAGAGAGAAGGAGAACTTGGGCAAAAATATCAAAAATTTTAAAAAATTTATAAGTATATATATGATCTAAGGTAAAAATGGGAATAATTTATATAAGGTATATAGTTATGAAATTAATTTATATAAGGTATATGGTTATGGAATTAATTTATATAAGGTAGGTATTTATGAAATTAAAATAAAGGTAAAATTGGGAATAAGTTATATAAGGTTAGTGTTTAAAGAATTAATTTTTTTTAAACTAGGGTAAAATTGGGATTATTTTTGGTTATATAAAATCAAATCAACGGTGGATATTTTATTTCCATCGTGATCTGTTTCCTTGCTTCTTTCTTCGGTTTTCAACTTCAGAAAACGCAGAGACGGAAAAGAGATGAAAAAGAGGAAAAATTCAATTTTTCGCCAGATTCGACGCATAGGTAAGTGATTTTCTCTGATTCTAGTTGCTAAAATGTTAATTAAGCCTTGTACTACAATCCTAGGGGTGTAATTTTTACTATAGATAGTGTTTTATACATGAATCCAAAAATTGCGTATTTTTCAACAGTGAGTAAAACTTAGAAAAAGTTATACCAAAATACTCCTGGTGATAAGTAGATCCCAAATATATAGTGAGTTTCCATTTGTTTATCATGTATATTCTAAAATAAATACTCAAAGTTTTATAACCTTTGGATGGGTTTTTAATGGTCTTAAACCCCAATAAAACCTTATTTGAAACTCATAGGAATGTAGAGAATGAAAATACGTACCCATCGACACCAAATTCATAAATTTTGGTTATTAATTAGAATTTTGATAAGCGATTGACCCATAGGGTTATTTATTGAAAATGAAAATTTTAATAAAAATAAAATTGAAAAACTTATTTTTGATTTTTTCTGCTATAGAATTATTTTATATGAGCAGAAAAGTTATATTAAAGATTATTAAGCATATTCGAGTTAATGTGCAGCAATAGGTGGAGTTAAATGAATATTTTGCGTCAAATAGAAGCAGTAAATACGTGAAAAATGATTTATAAATTAAATTCAAATGAATTGAATTTGATTTGATACATGTAAAATGATTTGTGATGACAGGATTTGATTGGTGTTGTTGAACTAGATTGTTATTGGATATTAGGAACTGGTTGGACAGTAATTTGTGAGTAATCTTTACTTGTGATATTATATCTGACATTGGTATTAAATTAAAACTGTTGCTTTTGATTAAATAAAATAATATATATCGCATTTCATACTTATTTGAATTTCATGAAATGATTTTGATGCATTGTAGCGTGTCAATTACGAACCTAAGTAGGTTATTGACATGGCAGCATTTCTATTGGTCATAGTCTCTGGGAACAAACTCACAGGATTGGCCATTGTGGTAATCTTAGTTGGTGCATTCCTGGCATAAGATGAATGAGATAGAAATGAGTAAATAATTGGACAACTAGAGGTCCGGTGCATTCCTCATTTACGCGGTAGGAGCAGATTCGCTCTGTTATCTAGAAGGAGGGAGATGGCTCATGTTTTAAATGATTGCATGTTATTGAAATCAAATGCGTGTTCACACTTTAAATTATGCATGTATGTTATGTTTATTTCATTTCGCAAGTGATTTAAATTTGTTTTTGCCTTGCATGTTTTTATACATATGATGGTTGTATAATACCATAAGTTAGATTATTCACTGAGCTTGTTGTTTGTTTACTCCACTCTCAATCATTTTCTCTAGGTTCTGACAGAAAAGGAAAAAGGAAGATGCTGTGAAATTGTTACTAGGTTTTTCAAGTTAATAGTATGTGAAAAGTATAAAAATTAGTTAGATTACTATTTTCAAAATTGGATATAAATGTGTCGTCATTTGAATGTATTATCAGAACAAATGATGGATTTTGTCGATGTATGGTTGTCTGGATGAAGAAAAAAATATGTGATTTTTGTATATTGATTCTGATTATCAGGTGTTTTGAAATTTGTGACATGTTATACTTTTAGAGGAGACTCTGTCAAAATTTTTAGGAAATTGGGGGATTTGGTTAGGAAGCTTAGAGGGTTTTCGGACAAGTCAGAGTTCTGACATGTTTGAAAATTCTATGTCAGTCGTGACATCACCAGTGAAGGGGTCGTGATACTTCTTATGCAGGTTTTACTTAAACAGCCAATTGAATATCAGTGGCACTTCAGCTCAATCATGAGAGAATGGCTCTAGGTAAGGCGTGTAAAAGTCATCTCAAAACAACCATAGATTAGTCCAACACATGCGGTAGCTAAGGCATGAATAACAAAGCTAGGCACAAAAATTAAGCCAATGATATATGAATAACCCATATTCACGTCAGGCTAATGAAATTAAACATAACGTTTAGTGGGAGACAACCCACTGGTTTTTATTTTTCATTTATTTTTGTTGGGGTTTAATTTAATTTCCTAGGTATGCATGCATTTTAGTTTAGTAAGAAACAATTGCATGCATTTTAGTTAAATACTCTCTAATACTTGTCATCTTTTTGTTCCATGCAGGTTTTATGAGTGCGAGTATGTGTTTGAATGCCTATGCTTGAGCGTATTCTCCTCCGTGTCAACGTCATAGTGAAGTTATGCTCTTGAAGACAAGGCATTGTTTAAGTTTGGGGGTGCGCATGGAAGAAATCTTTTTCAATTTCAAGTTATTTTTCCTTTCTGTTATAGATATTGGGTACTTGCATTCCCTTTTGAACTAAATATATATGGGCATGTCACACTGTCATTCATTTATATAGTTATTATTGAAATTCTTATATTACAAGTAGATATCACAAGCATTTATTTATTTATTTAGGGTTGATGCATGCACATATTAGCTTTAGGACAAGAGCATATAGAGCACATTGGTGTCATTTAGGTTAAATCCATGCCATATTTTTGAAAATTTCACTAAGTAACCTATACGATTGAAAATTCATCTAGTGTGATAAAACAAAGAACTAGGATACTTACAAACAGTCTATGTACTTGATTTGTCACAAATTTGACCTTGACAGAACTCTTTAGTCTTAGGTAGATTAAGAATCCAAAAACTGATGAAGGTGAGAAGTGGAAACCAAACCACAAGTGAAGAGAATTTCTCATAGAATCTTGAAATAATTAAATCTATCTTGAACACTACTTAAGAATGATTTTAAGAGGGAAATGATCCAGGCCATCATTGTTTGATTTTTAGCCAAAACGCTGGTCCCAGCACTTTAAGTCCTTTGTAGCCAATTTTGAACCTTAAAGCCTATTTTCTTGTTATGAACCTAAACATTCTATATAAGAAACACTCTATCATTTTATGCATATCTCAATTGAACCTATTCGCGTGCACTCATGGTTATTGTTTAGAAAAAGAAAAGTTATAGTTATTCAGTATTTTAGTATTATCAATGAAGTTGAACTTCTTACTTTTGTTTGTGTGTACATGTGGGTATAAATTGAAATTCATGTGTTAAATAAGTTTAGAGGAGCTGTGAAAATAAGGTTGAGCGCATGAACAAAAACAACAAGGGATTGAACAGAAAGGATAAGCTGCAATGAGAAAATCAAACAAAATAGGTTGTTATTATTGCTATGAGTGTACATCTGAGTTAGAATTAAAATCCTATTACATTTATACCTTGAGCCAGGCCACGTTACAACCTAAAAGAAAGACCCCTAATCTTGACTAAAGTTTGATTCGAGCAGACGATAGATAGAGGAGGGCATCGAGAGGGTATGTGTACTAAGGTATTAGGAGAGGATTTCTAAGAGTGGGATAGCAACTACAAATCACTTACAAGGTATAGGAGGATTGAGATACCGACAGATGAAAAAGAAAAGTTGAGGAAGAATTGAGGGTAGACTAAAAATCTAGACAACCAGAATGGCCCTAGGGACGTGTCTATGAATCACGAACTATAGGAATGGTAGATGGAGGTCACAATGATGAGTGAAATGAACTTAGCTGTATATGATATGGTTGTTTAAGTTTTAGAGTGGGTCATTGTTTGGGGACAAATAATAGCTTAATTTTGGGGGTATTTGTTAGTTGCATTACATATTAACTATTTTATATGTATTTTATATATGTTTTGTATAGGTTAGTGTTACCCCCTTGTCATTGAGAACCGTAAGAACGATCATGGCCTATGGGAGGGGGCAATGACAGGGTCAAGAGCCGCAGATGGCTCATCGGTATAGCACCGTGCCTTGGAAGGCACATGCTAATGGATCAGCAAGGCATGACCAAGACACGCACACGGGTTGCTTGTGGGTGCATAACCGAAGCACATGACTGAGACGAGTGCTCATGGATATGGGCACATAATTGATACTAGTGTTCATGGATACAGGCACATGACCGAGACGGGTTGTTCATGGCCACGTGCACATGACCAAGGCATATGCACGAGTTCGTTATTGGTGAGTTGGCAACTGATAACTACTCAACCCTATATTGCAAATCATGCAGATGACCTGGATGTGGGGACATCGGGATAACTGATGTTGTAGTTAGACAACATGGTGACTGAGTGTGCTGGGCACTTAGGTTCGGTTACAAGGAGTAGTCAAAATAATAAGGCACATGGAGGTGCCAAGTGGCTAGTAGTTGCAACTGCATACCAAATGGGCTAGCAGTCAGCAATGGCATGGAACATGTGACCCTAAGATCTCGAGATGCATGATTAGGGGCATGGAATGATATCCCTAATATTGTGGAGCATGAGCAAACCAAATGTGTGCACATAGACGAGTTGGCAGGCACACAACCCTAAAATCTCGAAGTTGCAATAAGAATCAATTGTTGAACGAAGTAAGCTGTTGTACGTGGTGTCTATAGCGAGCATTGTGGAGCAACTGACCCAAACTGGTATTGGCATGCATGGGGAATGTGCCAAGGTGTTCCTAATGGTTGCAACACATAACTCAGTCAATAAGAACCTGAGACACTTGCTAGATTGAGTCAAGGTGTTTGTTGGTTAGAGAACCTTCAGGGGAACGTTGATGACATGGATGGTGGTTACGGTAACCACCTGTTGTACATAGCTAGTTCCGCAGGCTATAAATAGAGAAGTATCATCATTGTTGAGGCATTCCATCCGAGTCCATTAGTCCATAAAGATTCAAGTGTAATCATTTTGTAATAGTTACACGGTGAATAAAAGCTCATTTGCCTAATTCTCGTGTACCATTGAGTTGCCTTGTATCATGTTGCATGTTCTTATTGTTTACCAGAACATAGCGTGGTGATTGTCGGGCCAATCAACCCCACGAGTAACGAACGGATGAAGTTCATATTGGAGTGGCTTGTTGAACGAAAGAAATCAAATCGGTTTGCAAAGATCAAGTTTGGACCTTGGTGCAACACAGGAAGGAGGAAATTTTTGTCAAGTGAACCCCAATTGCAACACGTGAACCCGGATTGCAAATCACCAACCTCGTGTTGGCATTTGCAGCAAAAAATTCAGTCACCCGTTGGACCTGTGATAATTGGTATTAGAGCTTGATTTAAGACCCTCAGCTACGGATAAAGCTTGGTAATCAATCAATTCATTGGTGCGAATTGATATCAGAACTGATTAAAGCCTCGATTACTAGTTGGTGGACTAGTAGCCGACCCCTTTTGCTAATGCAAACTACTGCTGATTGGCGTTGTTTGGTGCAACTGGTATCAGAGATATTCTTAGTTACATGATGTAACTATGGCTAGAGGCAACACACGATAATCTATTGAGGCACTGAGGGTAAAGATGATGGAATTAGAGTGAGTTATGGCTAAACTTCCTCAGGGAATCTGTCGTCCTCAGATTCTTCAGCCAACATTAGCTTGATGGAGCAGATTGACGCGTTGGAGAAGAGATTCATTGAATGGGAATCACAGGAGACGAGAGGGTTGCTGGTGTCTGAGCATTGGAGAACCTTGCTACAGAACAGAAACAAGCATGAACATTGAGTTGGGCTTGCTAAAGAGGGCAGTTGATGCCGCACCGCAACCCTAGATGGAACCCAAGACAAAGGTGTCAAAGCCTAAGTTTTTCACTGGTGTAAGGAGTGCCAAGGATCTTGAGAACTTCCTTTGGGACATGAAGCAGTACTTTGCGATTGTTCACACTCTGGATGATCAGAAAATGACCCTGACGAGTATGTATCTCATGGGAGATACAAAGCTATGGTGGCGTACTTGTGTTGATGATGATGTTGCTGCTGGTAGGCTTAGAATCCTTAGCTACAACATGATAAAGAAAGAATTAAAGGATCAGTTCTTATGAAGCAATACTACATGGATTGCTCGTGAAGCATTGAGAAATCTCAAACAGAAGGGGAATGTGCAAGATTATGTGAAAAATTCTCTTCTTTGATGTTGGATATCAAAAATATGGGAGAAGAGGACAAGCTATTTAACTTTACTTCTGGATTACAGCCTTGGGCGCAAGCAGAGTTGCAAAGGTAGGGAGTGAAGGATTTGTTGAGTGCAATAGCTGCTATGGGCGCTTTGGTGGATTACAAGTCCACTTCTTCTTCTACTGATGGTAATGGAACCAAGGTGAAGGACAAGGGAAAACAGGGATCCACGGACAGCCAAGAGAATGGAAGGATTCCTAGTCCAAGGCCAAAGATGACCACCCATCTAAAAAACCAGCAAGGTCAATTGGTTGTTTCATCTACAGCGGACCTCACTTTGAAGAGACTGTCCAAAGAAGGAGTGACTTGCTGCTATCATCGCCAAGGAAGAACACTCAGATGTTACTCGGATGAATACCATACGGGAGCTAGATGCAGATCAACTCACTAAGAGTAGTGTCGAAGGCAACAACCTTCGGGGTTGTCAAAAAGGGCATCAACTTCATTTGCTCGGGGAGGTCTGTTATCCCCTTGTCGCTGAGAACCGTGAAGGAATGGTCATTGCCTATGGGAGGGGGCAATGAACTGGTCAAGAGCCACAGATGGTTCATCAGGACAGCTAAGGTGATGAACTGTGCGTTGGAAGGCACATGCTGACCGATCAACAAGGTATGACCAAGACATGCATATGGGTTGCTTGTGGGTGCATAACTGAAGCACATGACCGAGACGGGTGCTTGTGGATACGGTCACATGACTGAGATGGGTTGTTCATGGTCACGAACACATGACCAAGGCGCATGAGCGAGTTGGTTATCAGTGAGCTGGCAACCAATAACTACTTAACCCCATATTGCGAATCATGGGGATGAACTAGACGTAGAAACGTTCAAGATAACTGCTATTGCACATGGACGTGTCAGGTGGCTAGTAGTTGCAACTCCAAACCAAATGGGCGAGCAGTTAGCAACGGCATGGAACATGTGACCCTAAGATCTCGGGATGCATGATCAGGCGTGTGGAATGATATCCCTAATATTGTGGAGCATGAGCAAACCAAATGTGGACACATAGACGAGTTGGCAGGCACATGATCCTAAAATATCAGAGTTGCAACTGAGAATCAGTTGCTAAACGGAGTAAGGTACTGTACATGGCATCAGTGGCGGGCATTGTGGAGCAAGTAACCCGAACTGGTATTGGCATGCATGGGGAACATGCCAAGGTGTTCCTAGTGGTTGGAACACATGACTCAGTCAATAAAAATGTGAAACACATGTTGGATTGAGTCAAGGTGTCCATTGGTTAGAGAACCTTCAGAGGAACGTGGATGACATGGATGGTGGTTACAGTAACCACCTATTGTACATAGCTACTTTGGTAGGTTATAAATAGAGGAGGATCCTCATTGTTGAGGCATTCCATCTGAGTCTATTAGTCCATAGAGATTCAAGTGTAATCATTTTGTAATAGTTACACAATGAATAAAAGTTCCTTTACCTAATTTTTGTGTGCCATTGAGTTGTCTTGCGTTCAGTTGTTTGTTCTTACTATTTATTGAAGTGTAGCATGGTGATTGCTGAGCCAATCAACCCCACGAATAACAAAAAGGTGAAGTTCATATTCTGTCGATCATCTTCGAGTGTTTAAGCTTGGAGTGGCTTATTGAATGAGAGAAATCAAGTCGGTTTGCTGAGATCAAGGTCGAACCTTAGTGCATCACGCAAAGGACAGAATTTTCGTGCAGTGAACCCCAATTGAAGCGCATGAATTCGAATTGCAGACTACCAATCTCATGTTCGATTGGTGTTTACGGTGAAAATTTCAGCTACCTGTTGGACCCGTGACAACTAGATAGGAATTAGGACATATCTATTTATAATTAGGTGCATGAGCCTTTATATTAAGATTGCATGTTTTTAAGTATTTAAAGAATTTCAAAATAGTTTTTATGTGTTTTTATGTGTGATACAATGCTCGAGAAAGGTTTCTAGTGGTTTATGCAGATACAGGTTAAATGAGTGAAGATACACAGCTCGACACTAAGGAAAGAAAGCAAAAATAAAGGCAGAAGATGGCTAAAACCTGTGAATCTTTGCACATGAAACAAGTCCAAGCAAGTGGCCCGACATTACGAGCCAATAACTAGGAAGAAGTAACCCAAATTAGGATCAAGCCCAAAAGCATCTAAGCCCAAGCATTCAAGGCCCATTCATTTCACACATCAAGATCGCGGTTCACCCAGCCAAGACTGTGGTCCTACGATTGAGGTTGGAACAATTGTGTGTTGAAATTTCAAATTTCGGATGACACCATGTTACCATGGTCTAGGATTGCAGTTTTGTGATTAGGGTTGTTAAATTAACATATTGTGTTGGTGTTTAATTAGGGTTCCTACGAGATTTTTAGCAGAGCACTATAAATAGCCTTTCCTATTAGGTTTTTCATTATTCAATTGCTAGTTTTATTTCTGTTGACGGCCAAGCAGAGTACAAAAAGTAGAACAAGGGAGAAAAACGTGAAAAACAAGATCAAAATTCTAATATGATTTTCTATTTGTTCAATTCTTTGATTTGTGATTTCTCCGCTATGTCTAGCTAAGTGCTTTTTATTTCTAAGATATAATTTAGATTGTAGGACCATTTGATCTTTGTTTTGATTAATCTATTTTGAAGTATTATTTTATATTCTATGTTCTTAATGCTCTTTATTGATTGACCACCTATAAACTGATCTCAGGTTGTTGAACTAACTCGAGAGAAAAGTTTAACAATTGGATATTCAGAGCATAAACCAAGAAGAATCAATTAACTGAGAAGTTGTTGATTCTATAAGAGGTTGCACGAGATTACTATATTTATTGCATTAATTTGTTAACTATACACCTTGAGAGAAGGTATTAGGGAAGAAACTAATAGGTATCAAGGCACCTTGAGAGATGGTTTTGATGACTAGTGCTATAACCTACAAGAGCAAAATTTAAATTAATTAAAATAAAGATTAAAGGTAAATACATGATATCTTACTATCCTAAAATCTTAATTAATATAGTTTTAAAATCAACGATTGTTTATTTTGTTTAAAATATTGAATCTTCACTTTTAAGCCTTAGTAAAGTTAAGATTGAATCTAAATTGGGATTTGAGATTATTAACCATATACCATTCTCTGATAACGATATCCGATTATTCATCGTATATTACTATTGCAATCCTTTGCACTTGTAGTGATCCCGTCGTACGGCATGGGTCCCATTATTTATTTATTTATTTATTTTACCTACTTGTTGCAGTCGGCAATTGGGCCAAAAATATTTTATTTGGATTCAACCATGGGGCCACTATTTAGTTTTTAGTTTGATGATGAATTCAAATTCTTTCAGTTATTATATCATCCCAAGGTTTTATCATTCATGTTTTGAATTAGTTATATTTATTTACTCTAGTATATTATGGGATGTGACCTAGTGCGACTAGGAGATCAGATGATGTTAGAAAAAAGTAATATCCCTATTCTTGAATAGTAAAATGTGACAAAAGCAGGGTTGATTGCATATACGTCTCTAAATGTGAGACAAATGTATTAATTACAAAAGATTTGGGAAATGAGGTATTACAATTTTGAGCTTTTAGCATCTACTCCAACCTCTGTGTTGCCATTAATTATGTTTTAGGAACAAGAGGTGGAGGTGGAGGTGGAGGTGGAGTTGGCAATTGTGGCTCACATTTGAGGTCTTCTTCGGCATCTCATCATGGTCTATTCACGACACAATAACATTCTTTTAATTTATATTATGTAGACCATTCCTAGCACATATATCTAACAATAACATGTAATACAATTAAAAATACTAATGTGGTGTACAATTTTTACCTTGAGACTTTTATCCTACGTTTTTTTTTTTCTAGATCGCTAATCCTCAGAATTCATAAAACAAGAAACTTGACACTAATACCTCCACTATTGGGACCCCATCTACTCTTTCTATGGGCAATCCAACCAACATAGTAACTGATCGAGTCATCCTCCTTTCACCAACCCAATGAGTCATTGTTCACCCTAACCTCATTCAACATCCATATATCATTTAAGTAGCAACAAAATATTTATTAATTTAGAACATCATCTTACATATGTTATAGAATAAACGATTACATTCTCTAGAGAATCCAAAAACATTTGTCCTAACCCACAATATCTAATCTAAAGCAAAATTTATTAAATCAAAATCCCTTTATCCTTGTCTTGTGTAGTAGATCCTAAAAATGATAAAAGGAGTAATGAGTCTAATAACATGGCTTAATGAATAGTATAAAATAACACAATAGTTAGTAGGCATGGGATCTACCAAAATGATGTATGCATGAATGTCATGAACAATTTGCAAATCTCTAGAAACAATAACAATGTTATTAATTAGATGCAATATTTATCAGATCACAGCATGCACATCAATGAAAAATCAGCTCAACTATTACAGACCTATTACAGTGTCAACAAACACATGGTATCTATTGAATAATTAGACCCAACATCAGTGTCACAGGACACACAACACCTTGTTATAAGAGAACCATTGTTTTATCATGCTGGTCATGTTTTATCACCACCCTTATCAAGAAGTTTTAGAGAATAACGATTCTTTGATATAATATTCTGTACTGGGCACTAGAAACTCTTCAATCCCTTTTATCATACAATTTAGAAATCATTCAGGAAATTAAAATGCATGCAAGTAAAATAAAGTTAAATAGAGCAACACACACAATGACTACAGTATCATAAACACTACTCAAAGTATGATCGCAATTCCTCTCAATTTCTATATCACCCATGTTGTCCTACGCATACAATACATGTTACAACACATTTTAAGATCATTCTAATGTCTATTTATAATTTGATTGCACGTTTTTTGTTATTTTTAAACTCATTATGGTCTATTAAGTCAAGATTGATCAAATTTTCTTGCTTGCCTAATTCTCCCTAAAATTTCAGGTTTGTGCGATCTTTTTCCAAATTTTCTTGCAATCAAATCGTACATCAAATACGTATGAAATTTGGCTAACACCAACTAGACTTATTAGCATTTCACCACAATTTTGAATCACTATTTTTGGAGATCATTTGCTATCACTATGCAGCACTTAAATTCAGGTTGTGTATTATGTCTATGCTTTGTGATAAATTTTGGTTTCTAGTCCAATTACCCAATCTAAACATGTCCATTTTATTAATCTTCGGTAGATATCATCCTCAGTGACCCAGAAACATCGCCACAAACTTTCATCACCATCAGACATCTCTAGATGGGTCAATTTGATGTTCAATCCTCTGCTTTCATTTTTGTTCAAAGACAGAGACAGGGTTTGGTTTTCTATTTTATGGCCCTACCAAATCTTATCCAAGTAAGCTAAAATTTGACATGGCATATCTGCACAAATCTAGGAACCAACCATAAAATTATTAGAGTAAAATACGTTTCCTGACCCATCGAATTAGTGGCTTTAACTTATTGTTAAAAATGAATTCCATGACAAATCTTAGTACGTCTATGATTTCATGTATTTATTCATTCAAATTACTTTCTTTTTCCTTCCAGCTCGAGAACCGTATACATAGCCAATCTCGAACCTAGATTATAGACCTACTTAAATAAATTCAATTCTATTATTACTTTATCTCACCCTAATTATAAACCATACATATCAATTAATATATTATTCATAATTGTACAATCTAAGTAACTCAATTCAAGGAAAGACCAATGTTATTTCCTTCTTATCAGCTAGAATTCTTTTCCACAAGTGATGATTCCCTAATTCAAGTCCTACTTATGTTATTCACCTCTTCATCCTCTTCAATTTTGTCACTATGATCAAGTGGTTTAAAGCTTCCGAAGTGCAGCAACTGCAGGTAGAAGGAGGAAAGTTGTAGAATTTTGATGAAAGAAAAAGAAGATGAACAGCTAGAGAATGACCATTTATAGGGGTTTTCCATCTTGCCACATTGCCTATCATGTTTCCACCTTTCTCTTTAAATTTCATGCAAGGTTACACCTCCTACTTGCCTTTGCTTGTAGCTCAAGTTTGACTTCAATCTAGCATGGAAAAAGGCTAAGAATACACTGTACATCCTCAAATATGTTGGACTGCCACTATAATACTCTAAAAGTCAATGAACAAATTATAAGATTTTAAAAATTTTAAATATAAAACAAATTGATAAATAAATAAGAAAGATATTTTTATACCCCATGAGCATGTATTATACGTGTAAACAAACCTAGAATAAATATAAAAGTAGTATAAGTTCAAAAAAAATATGAGAAATGTCAAAGGGAAGTTGGAAATAGCACAAAAGGACTGATTACCACGGTAATACCCCAGGAGTATCGCGGTAATACCCCAAGAGTATTGCGATACTATCAGACAAACCCAGAAAAACAAGAGAAATGGCATCACATTATTTACCACGGTCACCTATCGCAGTAATTTGTGATAGTTGCGGTAGTGCTTGATTACTGCAATAGTAATTTTCGTTACCACGATAATTCATGATTTTCTATAAATATGTAATGTTTGTGAAAACCTTAATCTCACACACACATGTGCCACTGTTCATCATTTTCTCTCCAAACACTAACCGACCATAAATCAGCATTTCTTCTCATATTATTCAAGTTTTCTAGTGACGCTAGCTCATTCAAACCCTTCTCCACTGGTTTTCAAGCTTAGATCCATGAAAAAACAACATCCACAAGGAGGGAAATCTATATAGGCGCCATTCGAAATCATTTGTGCATAGGTAAATCATCGAACCTCACTTAGAATCACAGTTAGTTGTCATAGATCTACATTTTCAAAGAGTATACACTCTTTCTTTCAAAACATATATCATTAGAGGTGCAAAACCTCGCGGTGAAGGAAAACGAGGGGAGAGACCAAGAGCAACGAGGTATAATGCTTTTCATTCATGTATGTGTCTGTTTTGAGCTTAATGTTAGTGTGTTGGAGTGTTAAACACTAGAAGAAACGACGGACTGAGATGTGAGCACACAAGGACAGCATTCTGAAAAATCGTATGACTACCGCGATAGCCAACCACAGTATTGCACTGTGCACAAATGAACCCCTCTAGTTACCGCGATGACACATATCGCCGATTCCAGGAACCATGATAATGCGAAGCATTAATACTATAATGCATCCCAGACTCTATTTTTTTTGGGTTTTCATGCATAGATCCAAGCGACTATGGTAGTACCCTCCTCTACCACAGTACATAGAAGAATAACATGATTGTACACACCTGATATTACCTAAATGCACACCAATTACGACACAGATTAAGTAGACATTGAATCATGGTTTAAAGATATAAATGATGATATCAAACCATTATAGGTTGAGGATTCAAAACATCAGAAAAAGGATTAGAACAAGCGAAACATAGGAAATGTACTCTCTACTATTCTTTGGATTGATGATTGATTATTTTGAATACATATTTAGAAGCATGCTAGAATTGTTCTTGAGTGACCATTGATTGGAATGAATGATTGAAACAACATGATGATTATTTTAAAATTGCGACACTCACATGCTTAGATAACATGAAGTGATTTATGTTGTGATTAAATTTCATGAATGTTAGTATGATTGATTTACTTGTATCTTGAAGTTTTTCCTATGATGAATGATTTGAGATGTGATGGGAAACTAAACAAGATTAAAACTAAGACTTTAAAACTCCACGTACCAGGGCGATTACCAGCCTTTGGGTGTTATTGTGGGTGTTCCCAACCTAGATTGTCCATGGGGCTGAGCGTTACTTAGGACCTTACACCCTCATCAGGGTCCAGAAAGGTAACCAGCCCTCGAGCGCTACCTTTGGATTCGCTACCAGACCATAGGGGAACACTTAGAGAGGATCTCTTTTAGTCTTCGACATGACAAAATGATCAATGAAGTGTTTAAAACATCCTAATGTAATGAAAGTGTTTGCATATTTTGTATTTTGGTTTGAATAATGCTAGCAATGTTCTAAATGATCCACTGAGCTCTTGAGCTCGCCCCACTTTTCTATTTCAAGTGACATTTGAGCCAACACGAGTTGACCAGCACTAGGCAACTCTGATAGTAGTTGAAACCTCACAAAGGAGGTTGTTTTGTTACATTGTCTGTGCCTCCAAATCTTGCTCTTGTTCACTTTCTCTCTCCTTTCTCACACATTGATCCACCGTCTTGCACCTTTTTCTCACAAATAACAAATCATAGTTTTTATTCTTACTTCAATCCAATGGTTTCTTCTTCTACACCAACCTCTAATTCTTCTTCCTCTTCTTTTTCCAAACCTTCTACACCCATTACAAAACTTTGCTCCTTAAGACAAACCTTTACCATTAAACTAGATCAAACAAACTTTTCCTATGGAAAAATTAGATCCTAAATGTTGTTATTGCTAATGACTTAGATGATGAATATCTTAACTACTCCAAACCATGTCTTCCTCATATTGTTGAATCACAACAAACCCCGTTTAAGAAATAATATACCATATGCCAAGGCTAAAATCATTTAACCATAAACTAGATCTATGCATCTCCTACTATCTTGATGTTGTGCTAGATCATTACAATAATACTGTTGAAATTTGGGAAGTTCTTGCTCGAACATATCTTGCAGCTATAGAATCATGAATTCTTGAGCTCCGTATGGATTTACAATCCATCAAGAAGGATGAAATTAGTGTCAATGATTGTCTTCTTAAGCTAAAAGCTATTGCTGATCAACTTATCTCCAAAGGCAAACACGTTTCAACTCGTGATCAACCGATACATTTTTATCAAGGTCTTTGATCTGATTAGAATGCCCTAGTCACCACATTGCTATCCAAATCAACCTCGCCAACTTTGGAAGAAGTCCATAGTCATCTCCTTGCATTTAATATCTAACTCCAACATCAAAACTCTATGGACGACCTTAATATTCCTCAAGCCCACATAATGTACCTAAGAAACATTTTTTTCCATCCTCCCAAAATACTCTAAGACCACAAACCTATTTCTCACCACCATGCACTTCTACACCTCCTCTAATGTAGCTATTTTTTTTCCTACGCCAGATGTTTTGGGTTCTCATCCAACTAGTTTGTACACCACATGGCGTCCTTCTTAATCTCACCCACAATGCCAAATTTGTGGGAAGAAGGGTCATGTTGCATTAGTGTGTTACCATCAGATGAATCCAAGCTTTGTTCTACAATAGCAACGTCCTTTAATAACAACATGACCTACACCTTCAATAACATCTCCAACTCAATCAATAGTTGCATTTTTCAGTACATCTAGAACTTTACCTTTTACTATTAGTGGCTCATCTTGTTATTTAGACTCACGAGCCACAAACCATCTCACTCCATTAAATGTCTTACATCAATTTATTGTTAGATATTGGGTGGCTTTAAACCACTCAATATGAAATTCTATTTAGAAACAGTTTCCTTTTTATTAGTTTGCTAGTTGGTGTTAACAACTAAGTTAATTTTATTTTTGGAAACTAATTAAAATTGAAAACTATTTAGGACTTCTCTCTTATATAAACATTTATTGGGGTATGTGAGATGTAGAAGTGAGGAGATTTGAGTAGATTTGATTATAGGTTGTAACCTATTTGCATTCTCTTATAATGGATTATTTTTCATCTCTCGTGGACGTAGGTGATATGCCGAACCATATTAAATCTATGTGTTCTTGCATTTGAGTTAATTTGCATTTGTTTGGATTATTGATTCTTTGGTGCGTGCACTTTCTTTGATTGGCTTCTACTTCCCCTATGCACAACAAATTGGTATCTTAGTGAAGTTCGTTCTGATCACTGGTGGATAGAATAAAAATTGTTGTAGGTTCATAGTGACGAGATCTACTCAGTGACCAAATCTTATTATTAAAATGACAAGCATGGGTGCATCGAATACAAAATTTGATATTGAGAAATTTAATGGCAAGAACTATTTTAGCATGTGGTAAATAAAAGTTTGAGACATCTTGATGCAACAGAAGTTACACAAGGCTTTGTTGGGTCCAAAAGAAAAACCAATAAATATGTAAGATGAAGAGTTGGAAGAGTTTGATCTGTAGGCATGCAGTACAATTAGACTATGTTTGACGAAGGAGATTACAAATAGCGTCAGGCATGAGAAATCTACAACATTGATCTAGTCTAAGTTAGAAGATAAATATATGACAAAGTCACTCACAAATAGGTTGTACATGACGAAGCAGTTGCACATATTTCGCATGAAAGAAGGTACAACTATGAATGAGCACCTCAATGAATTTAATAGAATCATTGCAAATCTATTAAATATTGGCCAAAAGATCAAAGTTGAAGATGAAGCTCTACTCCTTATTTATTCACTTCATGAGTCATATAAGCACTTAGCTACTACTTTGCTTTATGGAAATGAGACTTTTAATTTTTATGATGTTTCAGCTACACTCCTTTTGAATGAGATAACATAGATGACTCTAGTTGGTGATCTTCAGTCAGAAAGTCTAGTTGTAAGGGGTAGATCTGATGAGAAGCAATTTGATAGATTATGATCAATAGGAAATCCTCAGAAAGAGGAACATTGGCAAAAGATGAATGTGCATTTTGTCATTAGGTGGGGCATTGGAAGGACTACCCAAAGATTAAGAAGAAGAATAATGCCAATATGAATATTGCACATGTTGAGGACGATACAGATTCTGGTTATGTCCTGACTTGTTCATCATTAGATGTCGATATGATGAGTGAATCTTGAATTCAGGTTGTACTCATCATATGTGTTCAAACAAAGATTGGTTCTCCAATTTTGAAGAGGATGATGATGGTTCGATTTTTGTGGGTAATGATAGTGCTTGTAAAATTAAAGGAATGGATATAATCAAGTTGAAGTTGCATGATGAAACAATCAGACATTTGACTGAAGTACATTATATGCCAAATTGAAAAGGAAAATATCTTTATGGGTGCAGTTGAGTCTAAAGGTTTCAAGACCACCATTAAAGCAAGTGTTGTGAAGATTGTACGATGGACATTGGTGGTGATGAAAGGAATTCAGAGTAATAACTTGTGTTTTTTGCAAGAAAACACAGTTTTAGGTGGAGTTGGCACGGTTGATAAGGATCTTGCATGTGAGTCCCAACAACAATCCAAATCAATTTTGGCTAAGACACGAAGAAATCGAAGATTTGTGAATTTTGCTTATACAGTAGCATATGTAAATCCAGTTGTTACAGATGGTATAAGTCATATGTTTATCACTTATAAGGATTTTATTCACAGATGAGTGCATTCGGGCATATGTAGAGATGAGAATATGTTGATACGTTTGAAGTGGCTCTCACCAAGGTAAAGATTGTTAGATATTAGGTGGCTCTAAACCATTCAATGTAAAATTCTAATTAGAAACAACTTCTTTTGAATTAGTTTCCTAATTTATGTTAACAACTTAGTTAATTTTGTATTTGCAAACTAATTAGAAATTGAAAACTATGTAGGACTTCTCTCTTATATAAACCTCTCTTGGGGTATGTGAGAGGTAGAAGTGATAAATTGGATTTTGTAATTCCCCGATTATTTTTGTATATATATGTGTGTGCGTATACGATTTAATTGATTAATTGGTATAGACACATGTATATATATTAATTGGTGCCTATATATGTGACATTTGACTGATATATATTAATTGGGGCATATATATATTATTTTGAAGTGATTAATGTAGACATATGTAATTAATTGATTTATTTATGGGTGTAGAAGTATATATATTTGCATAGGTATATGTATATATGATTTTTTTATACTATATATTACTAAGCATATAGTAAGGTTAATTAATAGTAATATATAGTATAAAAAAATCATATATATATATATATAAAGGTATAAATTGGCGCATGGGCCCAAGGCCCATGCGCCCGGCACACAGTGCTTGCTGGGCCTATGCAAAATCGCACACAGTGCGCATCCTTTTTTTAATATATATATATATATATACGAAAAAATGAATAAAAACCAAAAAATATGAAATAATGTCCGAAAAATTCTGAAAAAATGCAAAAAATCCTAAAATTCAATCCTCAAACCCTTAGCCGCCCCAACTAAACAAGAATAGAAGTTTGCTACATTAGAAAAGTAAAATATTACGAAACTAACCCCTTGAGACTCTTTCATTCAACCCAACAAAAACAAGAATAATACTCCTTGATTTCTCTCTGTCTCCATTTGGCATCTTTGGCCCCTTTTCTCTTAAAGTTGTTCTAAACAACCAGCGAAGTAGTAGCAACGAAGTGCTACACAGATCTTGGTGAAAAGATCTGAAAGAAATTTAGGAAGCGATATCAAGGTAAAATGACTCTCATCTTTTAATTTATTATTTTGATTCCAATAATGTTTGCTTGTGTGGTTAGCTTATTTTTTTTAAATATCTTTTAATTAATTTATTTAAATTATTATATTGTCTATGACTGAGAGAATATGTTATGTAGTTGCGTCTTGTACGATCTTCTACATCAGAATTCGAAAGTCATCTTTCTTGTTTTGAGATAATATGTTTTGTAGTTGCATCTTTACGATCTTCTACATCAGAAATTTAAAGACATTTTTCCATGTTGACCTGTTATACCATTGAAATGTTTAAATTGTTCTTTTATAATTATTTGTTATGCTCTTACAATTAATAAAAGATAAAATAGAGATTTTAACCATGTACCGGCATAGGGTTGAATTTGCACCGTTAGCATTCCAATCAAGGGTTGTGAGAAAATAAAGGGTTCAAATTTGATCTTACCTCATTCCAATATGTCTGAGCTCAGTATATTAGCTCTTCCCCTAGGGATGGAATGCTGGGGGTATCCTTTCTGTCTTTAATGACAACATAAAATAATAAATTAGTTGAATCATTTAATTCTTTGTAAGTAGTTGTTATGCATATTTTATTTTGTGAAAATAATGAATTAAATATTTGGGATGACTTGGCTTTATAGCTCACACCTTATTTTTCACATTTCAGAAAATTAAAGTAGACAGGCCATTGGAAGATCATTAGAAAATTTTTAATTTGAATTTATTGTAGGGCATGTGGGCACAATTCATTTATTCACATTTTGAAATCATTTTTCGTTGTATTGAATAAATGTACAAGTAATTAAAATTTTTGAATAAATAAATAAAGGCTTCCATGAATTATTTTGTGCATAGACCAATGTGCATAGGATATCTCATAAGGATAACGTAACATAGGTCCGCTTCCCGGGTAGCCCAAGGTAAGATACTGTTGAATGACATGGGCCCGGACATGGGAGGCAGGGTGCTATAGATTTCGTGTGAGAATACTTTGTGTGAGGGCATATGGGTAGATTTTTTATTATAGGTTGTAACTTATCTACATTCTCTTATAGTGGATTATTTCTCATCTCCTGTTGACGTAGGTGATATGCCAAACAATGCTAAATTTGTGTGTTATTGTGTTTGAGTTGATTTGCATTCATTCAAATTGTTGACTATTTGGTGTGTGCACTTTTTTTATTGGCTTTTTTTATCAAAGCAAGTTCTTTTTCAAGGTTCCTCTTCTTTAGTCCCTCCTATTTTTCTTTGACGTTGCCTCTTTCCTCTCAAGTTTGGCATGCACGATGGGATCATTCCTCATTCCACATTATTAGCTCATAAACTCTTCTCTTGAGTTTTTGGTCTTATACATATCTTGCTACTATTTATCTTATCAATTGTTTGCCTACAACAATCTTTTTAATGGTCTCACCATATACTACACTCTACTCTAAGGAAACAACATATGCTCATCTTTGGATTTTTTTGAGATCATGCACTAAGCACAAATTGGAGTACCACTCTTTGTAGTGTGTTTTCTTGGGATGCAATGCCTCTCAGAAAGGCTACTTGTGCCTTGACAATCAAATCGAGCTATTATATGTCTCCTAACACATGGTGTTTCATGAAAAATCATTTCCATTTGTCAAAACATTCATTCCTTTTATTTTACCCATGTCCACCACTACTTGTTATCTTTCCTCATGTCACAATCCCCCCATTACCTAATCATCTTATTACTTTTCTCATTAACTCTATCCATAACCCCTCTGTACCTTAACTCACATGATTCCACCTCATTTTTACATCTTGAATCATCACTAATTACAAACTCATCCACTACCCTTCCATCAAATTCACAACGTTCAAGCATAGCCCCTCCTTTAAAACATTCATTCATCGTCCCTGGGCATTTTTGAACCCTCAATGGTCAAGCAAGCCCTTAAATCTCCAATTTGGATAGCTGCAATGCAAGCCAATATTGATGTCCAATGTCATAATCATACTTAGTTTATTGTCCCATTGCTAGAAGTAAAATCCTATAATAGAATTGGATTAGATTGAGAGATGATAACATATAATACAAATGAGATTGGATAATGTTAGATAAAATAATCCTACAAGTTTAGGTAGGATTGGTTTATCTTACAATGGTGAGATAAGTTGGTGGACTCAAGATTAATTTTAATCTCATCCCTCTTAAGCCAAATATGGGTTAAGATAATTTTTAATCTTATCTCATCTAATTCTACATACCAAGTAGCCCCTTTATATAAAAGTTTGTTGAAAGATATTCCTCGGATGATTTTAGATAATTTACAAGTTAAAATCATTGTTACATTGAATGAATGAACTATTTTTTTTTTCTAAAAATATCCTTCGCTCTCTTGTATTGAGTATGCTTTCAAAAAAAAAAAAAAATTGAGAAATTTTTTTTTTCTTTTTTCTTTTGTTTTGTTTGTTTTTTCTATTGTTTTATTTTCTGGCTCTAGTTCTCAATATTTCTTTTCTTCACTCTCCTTGTCAAATAATGGTGGACCAGTACTAACATTAAGTCCTCATCAAAATCCATTTTGCAACCCTAAATTATTTGTTACAAGCATGAAAGTAGGGAAGTAGGACAAGTAGGTTGACTCATGTGGGCCAATTTCAAGTGACCACGCGTGAAGCCAAACAAGCTATGATTTTCCTTTTATCAGGAAGGTTGGATATCCTTCCCTAAGAGCAACTCTAACCTAATCCTCCAAATTTGGAGTACAACTCGTCTATATTGAGCCCCACTCTCCTGTAAATTTTAATTCATCTCCAACCCATCTCTTTATATTTATACTATTCCTCGCCTAAAAAAATATATTCTAAGAATATTCTTTTCTAATCTTATTCTTATATTCATTTATATTATTTTCTTTAAAATTAATATTTCTACATATAAATTTTGTTATCTTTTAATATTATTTCTAAAAATTAATATATTCATAAGTAAATAAATAAACTATAATAATTTTTGCATTTTAAATCAATCTAAACTTTACATTGTAAATTTATTATTAATACACACAAATTATTAATTTAAATCTAATTATCAAAAAATTATAAAACATTAATTGAAATTAAAATGGTACAAAATATAACATAAAAATTAACCCCATAACATTATTAGAGTAGTTTTCTTAATTTATAATGCATTATAATATACTTTTTTTCAAATGTATTAGATATGTTGTAGCAGCTTCAATTTTCTTTAATATATAAAATTAGCTATCAATTAATATAAATTATTAATATATGATAACGTTAAATTTACATGATTTAAATTTAAATTATTTTTAAAATAATTAATAAGAAATAAAATACTTAATTAACTGAAAATACATATTAAAAACAAAAACTTAAAAAAATTAAAAGAATAAAGCAAAAGGGTTATCTTCTCCAATATACAAAGAACAAAAACTAAAACAAAACTAAAAAAATTAAAACTTAAATAAAAAATGGGGTATGGGTCCCCCACCCCTCCAAAACTAAGCAGGGAGCTACAGTGCCTTGTTATCTGTACCCGGGTACTGTGGCTTTGCGGAAAGTTTGACGTGGATTGGAGTTGCTTTAAGAAGGTAAACCAGGTTGCCTTTGTTGAGAAGATAAGGCTGAAGCTTTTCTTTTATTTATTACTTTTTTCTTTTTCTTCATCTCTTTCCCTTTTTGGGTTGTCTTTGTTGAATATTGTCGTAGTTGGGAAGTACCTTTCTAATTCCATTATGGTCTTTTCTTATGGCAAAGGAAGCTATACAAATGAAGGAAGAGCTATAAATCTTATAATTCATGTTCAGAAGAAAATAAGATTATTTTTATAGGATTATATTAAATTTGACAAAAATAAAATTAAATAAGATAAAATAGTATATTTTTACATTTGATGGTATATTGGGATTGAAAAAAGAAATAACATAAGAAATTAAATGACTTGATAAATCAAAAAAATTACATATTAAAACTCGTTTTTCTAGTTTGCAAAGTCACACAAAACAAAACAAAAGAAGGGCAAAGAATGAGAAAAAGAAAAGATATTGGATTAACGAGACAATAAAAATAAAAAATAAGTTGCCCAAAACGATGTCATTAAGATTTTAATTCACCAATAATGCCGTTGATAAATTATTTCGGTTTTTATTACATTATATGGTTTTTAATTATTGGTTCATAATTTAAGAATAGAATAAATTAATTTTACTTTTCTAAAAGATGAATAATTTGATTGAATATTTCTGACATTCACATTATAAATATTTGCAATGGTAAAAAATCTATATAAAAAAAATCCTCCAAATAAAGCCAAAAATAATTTATATTGTAATTGTAATAAACAATATTTTACATAGAAATATGGTAAAATTGATGTTCTTTTTTACAAAAAAAAAAAAAAAATTACAAGTAATGCAAACACGACCTATTTTTTCTATTAAATGTTCTTGACAACTTGACAAGCTAAACTCACAGACCAACCGAAATCATTAGGGTTAGATAATTTAAAACTCAATCCCAACTTAAAAAATACAATTAATCCAATTCAAATAAACTAAAAAGATCACACTCCAGTGGTACTAAGAATAACTTTACACGTAGGGTAAAAAAAAAAAATTTATACCCTAAAGTAATTAAATTCATAAACCCTAACGCCCAAATAAAAATCTTTTCAGTTTATAAACCTCTCAACCCTTTTCTTTCTTGTTTTTATTTATTCTTTTTTTTTTCTTTTTTTTTTCCTTTCTTTTTTTTTATGTAAAGCTCAACTCAACTGCATGAATAAATGAGATTAGGTCTGTTTTGGCTTGATTTGACCAAACCCAACTCAATTCAAGTGGGAAAACAACACAGACACGAAGAATAAATGAGAACCAAAAATAAGAACAATCAAAGTGACAGTCATTGCCATTTTTTCCACCCCATTAAATGGTCTAACAGTTCAACCAAAAATAAGACAAAATCCATATTCATATTATTAAGTGACAAGAGAGTTCGGATTTGTAGTCCCAAGCAAGATTTAGATTTTTCCATAGGGACATTCATGCTTCAAACGCATTAATATCAACGTGTTCACATTTAACAGGTAGAACAACATTTTTCTTTTTTTCAAAATAAATTTTAGAACTATAAAAATTAATATCTATGAGGATTGACGTTGAAACGATCAAATCAACAAAGTGGAATATCTACTTTGCCACCTATTTACATCCCATGTTAATATTTGAAAAGCCTCCTTCCAACTTCTTGTTCTGCTTCATTTTCTGTCAGGGTGTGCAAACTGCAAACCAAACTTGTACAAGCCTACAAACCCAAATGGAGACTTTTTCCTAATAGATGAAGAAAAAGAAAATTCAAAAGGAGAAAAAAAAAAAAGATGCAGCTGATGATAATGACAAGAGGAGTCTAGGGTATAATAAAATAATGTATGAGTTTAATAGTAGTGTAAACAAATACACAGAGAATATGATCCAAACAATATGCTTGTAAAATTCATACAGCTGCCCCCAAAAATTAAGCTATCATTGCTTTTTTCTTCACTTTTATATTCCAGGAGTAATGACTTGTATAGTTAAATAAAACTCACCTTGAACCCTACAACACCTACCCTCCTTTTATAATTTTTTTTTTTTTTTTTTCAAAAAATCTCAAACCATCCTTATCTCCTTCTTCAAATCTCCATTCCCCATTTTCTTGTTAACAAAAAGGAATAGTAAGGGTTGCAAATTGCAACCCAAACAGGCGAGTGATTTACAACCCAATTAAGTATTTTTAAAAATGATGAAAAAAGATAACAATAGTTTGGAGAATTAAAATAAAAACCAAAAAAAAAAAAGGAAAGTACTAGTGTTTCAAAATAAAGTGAGGTTCATAAACCGCACTCTAAATGAATTTCTCTATTTTTTGGTCTTTGACCTTAGTATTTTAACCAATCTGTTTGCAAATCAAGAATGATCTAGAGTCTAGGTACTAGAATTGTATGATACGACAAATGATAAACGTTGAATATTAAATTTTACCATAGCTTATTTAAAAACTCACAACTTAACAGAATGCGTGGGTCAGTAATCACCACTCATGAATAACTAAAAATGAGTAATGTACTGCTATAACACGTACAATAAAAAATGACAATGCATGGCTGTCTTGGCTGATAGAGCATGATATTTTCTAACTTTAATTTCTTTTCTAATAAGAGTTCAAAAGTATGATACATATGTGAAGGCAACTTTCAGAACAATCAGTAATTTCAGCTATCATTTTGTGCAACTTCCAAGGTAAACCAAGTGAAAGAACAAAATGAAGCTTTACAAATTACAATACTTGCCTTCTCCAGTAGGTAGTCAGCGGCCAACCTTCGCAACCTTTCTTCGTTCAATCTGACCTGTCAAGGGGCATTGCATCTCTGTCCAACTGATTGGAACCATGCTTGCTCCTGTGATAAACATATTTCAGTAGTTCAAATGCTAGTGCTTTCATGCCAAGATTCTCATAAAGCATGCCATGTACAGTGATTGATTAATGTGGTTCCATTTCCTGTTCCCTAGAAACCTCATGAAAGGTAAGATTTTTGTGCCTCTACTACTACAGCAGTACAGTATATTCTTTCATCAAACCCTAAACCCTAATCAGGAGATGCACCTCATTTATCATGAGTGTTTGTCATGTCCAAAGAGTTGGAAGGTTTAAAAACTTAGATGTCTCCATCACTCACAGAATCACGCCTAAAGCAGAGAAACAAAACTTTATTGTGAATGGGAAAACTTAAGTCAAGAAAACAACTCCTAATTCAAACAAGAAAGTAATTATCGTCAATATGCTGTTTTTGAAGATAAATCTTGCAACCCACAATTTAAGAGAGGTTCCCACTTGTGGTTGAAACAGAGGACATGACTTCCATTTGGGGAGTAGGTGTTTCCAAATTCCAAGATTCTAATGCTATCAGATCCCCAAGGGTATTATTTGCTATGAAAATCCCACTAATGGATAATTACATAAGTAACAATACAGGACTCATGTGATAGCATTAGAATGTGATATCCAGGACTCATGACCTTGTCATCTGTGAGACAAGGGACTTCTATTTCATTAAGTCAGTTTTAAGCCTTCAAAACAGGATGGCTAACTCTACGGCAGATTAGTTATTACTGCTACAAAGAAGAGAGTAGTGCAGGACCAAGGCAAGACAGGCAAAGAAAAAAAAATGTCATTTTAGGTATTGTTGTTTGCATAACCAAAGAAATAATACCATGGACGTATACGTCAAATGAATTGATTCACACAAACACATTATACAGAATAAAAGCTAGGAATATAAACATGTCTAGGTGTCAAACAATGTTTTGACAGGAATCACAATTTAGAACCAATAGAAGTATTATTATGTGCACAAGCCATCAAGTGAAGCAAAGGAATAAGAACACAAGCCTTTTAGTTCCAAGTAACCTAGCAAAATTTAGAAGGTAGAAGACATTTTTGCAGGTACTTTTTGGTCTGAAGGCAAGCTTTTTTTTTTTCTTTTTTTTCTTTTTTTTTTTAATATCAAAGGATTCACCCAACTAATCCATTAAGTCAGTTGCTCATGCGGAAGACACCCTCAATGGCCATTCAAGTCTTGTGCTTAACACTAGGCCTTCCCCCGATTGGCCAAGAGTTTCAAACCTAGGATTCACTAGACTGGAGCTGGTTTAGTCACATCCAGAATATGGCTTAGACAGTGAAGGCAAGAACAAAGATCAGGTCTTCTCAAGCTTAAGCTTAGACAATTAAGTATTGCAACAAATATTAGGGAGTAGCTACATTAAAAAATGACAAGTGATGCAAATTTACGAGGTTGCATAAAATTGCCTGAAGTCAACCCAGTAATTCAACTAAAATTGACTTAATACATTTAAAAGCCTAATTTAAAAAATATTAAATATTCGACAAGCATAAGTAAAAAATTGCTTTGCAACATACTTCAAAAGTCTATAAATACTACAATTTAACATCTAAGTTCCTAATTACATATCGCCAAGTCAAACAAAAAACTGTTTTGTGCATACATGTATGCATATGATCTTTTAAATAAGAGCAATGCAGCAGAAATTTCCAACCATACCATGTAATCACTCATTTAGTAAGAATAAAACCGTAAGCCATGATAATCCCTCTTTTTTGTCACACATTTGCAAGGGGTGCTAACTTCCCATTTGAATTTTTTTTGTTCTAGAAGTCTAAATTGAACGCTAAAATATAAGATTGACATATTTGAATCGAGATTAACATGCAACTACCTGTTTCGAATTCTTGAATACTAAGAAATCTAAATCAAATTCTGGTTCAAGCCCATATATGCATTAATTGGCTTGCAGAATCTATGTCAGATTCTCAAGTATAAAGTAGTAACCCTTCATTACCAAGACTCAAGTATGGGTGTTAGAGATGGACTCATTAGAAACTTATAATGTACGTAAAAATCACTTTCATAAGCATTGACTCAAGTATACGTCTTTAAATGTTCAAAAAATGAGATAGTGAAATTTGATGACGTATGACACTTTTGCATGTATATCTTCAACTCAGAAAGCTTTGTTTAAACTAGAAACATGAGCTTGCCCAGTCCAAGCATTCTGCCAAACGTCAGACCTTTTACATCACATCATAAGTAATTACATATTACTCACATTTTGTAGTCTCCCAATATGCACAATCCAACAACATTTTTTGAATTACATGGAGTTCGTTTCCTGAATTGGTGTCCTTCACTTTGCCCTATCAACCAAACACTAGGTATTAAATTATTCTACGACCCTACTGCTCTCTTTTGTTCCCTGAAGGTCGATATCAACATTTAACATATTTATTGGTTACTTCTCAAGAAAATTATTTTTCATCACCTAAAAGTAGTAGCATCTTTTCTATTACCTTGATCCACATTATTTTAAGCCTCTCTCTCCATCTATTATTACGTCAATAGTTAACAAACTATTCTTTTCAATAAACACATATAACATTTTTTTTCTAGTGACCAACATTTTGCAACATACATTATAGCTATACATAATAGCTAGTTTAATTATATTATTCTAAAGTTTCCTTCAACTTCAATGAGACACAATGAACTGATGAACATAGGATATCCACGAGGCCCCCCTCCAATTAACCTAACATGCTTCAATTTTCTGGATAAACCAATAAGTTTCTATTATATTAGACATAAACTTGTGAACAGAAATTTTACAAACATATCAAAGTATTTCATCTCCTTTTCAATGGTCCAACATGATCCAAACAACTAAAAAGGTTACAACAAGACATCAAAACAGATGCAGGAAAAGGTGGAAAAGATCTAGCCAATAAAAAAATAACTGAAAATACTGAGAAAAAAATTTGCACGCGTTTAAATCTGCATATAGGCATCAATAACCATTAGAGGATGATTGTATAAATCATTCAATGGTCTATGTAAAAAATATATTCATAATCTATCAACTGAAATTATAATTTAAAACAATTTTACCTGCCATGCTTTCAGCAGACACAACACCCAATTCATTCTTTGCAGTAGACAGATAATACGCCCGAGCATCTCCAAGTGAAAGCTTTATAAGAATTGCATTAAAGGAAACCTGTTGCTCTAGTAACAATTATATTCTCTATATATTATACATATGAAAATGCTACCAAAGAAAGCAACCATATCCCTCTTTAAAAAAATTAAATAATAACAAAACCACAAAAACAATAGCATGGGAGTGGATTCTGTTATATTGGTGCGTTCAGTAGTCCTTGTCAACTAATTGAGGCAGCAGACTCAGGGCTCAAGAATAAAGAGCATAGCTGGAAACACACACATCCACAAAGAAATAACTTATCTGACTGACTTGCAAATTGCAATAAGATGAAGCAATATATGTCAAAAAGGATGCAGTCAAATTTCTAACATGGGAAAACTGAGTGCCATAATTTCCACCTATGTATACTATCAAAATAATTTTGGCATTATTTATAATGAATATGTGGCTCAAAAGACTTAGTCAAGGATTTACACACATCTATGACATCCAATCAGGGATCAAAAGAAAATTTTGAATACCAAATAAATATTTAAGGATACAACTAATGCCCTCACAATATCACCCGGTCGAAAAGACAAGTGCATATCCACTTTGTCAATTTCCGTTGCACGAACATCTTGCTGCCTATTAATATAAGATGGATGAAAAACTCACAAAAGATAAGAAATGAAAAACTTGAAAAAAGAGAAAGTTTCTTCTTGATAATTATGAAACAAAAATAAATAGAACAAGACTCTACTTCAATTTACATATAATTAGCATTGTTGTCATTATTCAACATCACCCTCTCCTCTTCACAGTTATTAGAGACCTAATTTACAAAGTATACCCATCAATCATTGAATATCACATAATTAGATAATGATGTATTCAACCCTATGAAATTGAGTAAAACAGTCATTGAATTGCATAGTCATGGCCATTGGCCAAAATTGAATTGTTAAACAGCATAGGAAATTGTAAATATTTTAAGATCCATTGTCTTATTGCATTTGATTTTCAGATTTCCTCATGCATATGTGAGTTTAACCCTAGTTGAAGCTTCAAAATGAACCGGATTTTGACAATGGTCTCATTACTAGGTAAACTTTAGACCATACTGAATTTTGTGCCATTACCAACTTAATGTCAAAATCAAATTGAATTGGATAACACTGCCTGTTCGTCTTTTATATCAACATGGTGTTCTCGTAAAGAGCTCAACCTCGCAAGGAAATCAGCTCATTCTAGAGTCATATCCAATTGTACTGTGGATTGCGTATCTCGAATATAAGAGATTCAAGAAAGTGGTCATTTTAGGTTATCTTACTTATCTGTTTTTTAATGGTAGCATAGTATCAACCATAAACAAAGGTTTCCGTTTCTGTTGAGCATAATCAAAGGAGGCATTATCACTTGTCTGGAAAAGAAAAAAAGGACAATAAGCCTTGGGGTGCATAATTCCTTCGTTACCAATAGGGACTAGGTTTTTAGATATTTCTTTCATTCCAGTTTTTATGGGTCCTTAAGAGCAACCAACTACTCTATCGAGATGTGTCAAAATTATAAATCTATGGGCAGCTTCCCCGAACATTATGCAAACTAAAAAGCTTCTTAGCTTTTTAGATGACTAGGTAAGAGCTTCTTAGCTTCAGTTTTAGGGAGGATCACATGCCTTATAGTGCCAGTGAACTTCTCTCTCACAGACTTGGAATCAACACACATAATATCAGCAGAAGCCATTTTAGGCATAACCCTTGTAACCTGCCACAAGGTCAAATATCCACATGTAAATAACTTGATAAGGCATAAGTCAACAAGAAAACTTGAGAAATTACAGACAGAGCAGAACAGCTTCTATAAACTTCTTGAATTTTCCATCTTAGTTCCACATAATTGGCTAGGAACAAAACAACATTGAAAGGGATCAAGATTAGCATTCCTCCCACAGCCCTCATTTTATTCCTGTGATGCAAATAAAATTTCAAAAGTAATTTCAAACTCAAATAGATACCATAAGCAACCTAAATTTCAAACAAAAAAAAAAAAATAATAATAATAATAATAATAATAATAATAATACCAATGTTGTCAAGGTGACACCTAGATGCCTAGCGCCCACCCCCAACCCCAAGCGCCTAGGTAATGACTAAGGTGCTATAATGGAGTGTTTATAAACTTTCTTATTATTCGAGAACATGAAAAAAAAAATATTAAAAAAACAATAAAAGAGGAAAAATATATTTTAAACCCTAAATTAATAAAAATTAAAAATAAATAAATAATATACTATTTATTTTAAAATATTATATATTATACATACACATGTGCACACCCATATATATGGGGAGTGCAAGACCAATAAATAAAAATAAATATTCTTTAGAGACCTCTAAATAATTATTTTATGATCCAACCTAGATCCATCTAAACCTTGCCTAGGCTCATCTTTCCGCCTTTACAACGCTAGAAAATACGTGAGGTCGAGGATGGATACCTATAGTTTGAAATTTCAATCAAAACCCAACAGGGAATAAAATGAAATTGGCAGATTGATCAAAACCAAACATGGCAACACAGATAACTAAACTGGCGTTCCTAGAGGCATTTTCCTAATGATATGAATCAATTATTGAAACTTTATACAAAAAACTGAATCCAATAACGATCATTAAAATAAAATAAAATAAAAGAAACTGAAGAAAACAAAAAAGAAGCCATTGGATGACATCACAACCACACAGTCTCAAATTCAACGACAAACCAAAAACCATGACACTCAACCAGGAACGCATTCACAACCTCTTCGGTTCTTGACTAAAAGTTAACTTATCATATACCGTTCGCACAGAGAGTGAGCAAAATGAAACAAGCACTCTAGCTTGACTAGAAAACTCGTGTTCCTGGAGGCCAACACAAAAATCATCAAAAACCAAAAGTAAAGAAGAAGGAGCCGGCGACGAATTAGCATTTCTAATTTCTAACCAAGAACCGAGACTGAGTAAAAGTAGAACGAAACAAACAACCCAATGATCAATCAAAACTCGCACAGACTCAAGTAAACAAGCAAAGCAGAAATCATTACACCAATAAATCCAGAGAAAAACGGTAACATAGA